>JAXIVJ010014788.1:0-33415 GCA_036785665.1 Chirona hameri
ATTTGTTTAATTAAAAATAGCCTCAAAAGCGCAAACAAGAATAAATGGAACGTTGTTTGGATGCTGATATGACAAAATGGACATTAGATGGGTTACAAAATTCCCTTATTTCACAATTTGTATTTTTGCCATTTAGAGATTGAACATTTCTTCGTGATAAGCTTCACTAGAATTTCGCATACCATACGAGGATTAGAAGAGCTTCTTAGCGACAAACGCATATTTGTAGAAACAACATAATTCAAATAATCAAAAAGTGTATAACTAATCAACCAGTGTATAATTAATTTTGAAACTTTATTACACACGACGAAGTCCAGTATGACCAAACATCGCTTAAACATCCCAATTGGAGCTTACGTTAGACCGGGTAGCTCACTTCCAAACTAGTTTCATCTTATTCGGGCCAGTTTATGTTTCTCAAGAAACAAGCTGTTACTACTCGTTTACAAACAACAAGTTTACAAAACTCTCTGGACAAATCACAGCGCAGCGGCTCCACAAGAGCCGACCGCTCCGCTCTGGGAGCCGACCTCACTGTCCGCCGTCCGCTCCGGGGAGCCGACCACCCTGTCTGTCCGCTCCACAAGAGCCGACCACCCTGTCACCGCCGTCCGCTCCGGGAGCCGACCACCCTGTCCTGTCCGCTCCACAAGAGCCGACCGCTCCGCTCTGGGAGCCGACCTCACTGTCCGCCGTCCGCTCCGGGGAGCCGACCACACTGTCCGTCCGCTCCGGGAGGCGACCACCCTGTCTTTTCCGCTCCGGGAGCCGACAACACTGTCCCGCCGTCCGCTCTGGGAGCCGACCTCACTATCCGCCGTCCGCTCCGGGAGCCAACCTCACTGTCCGCCGTTCGCTCCGGGAGCCGACCTCACTGTCCGCCGTCCGCCTCCGGGAGCCGACCTCACTGTCCGCCGTCCGCTCTGGGCAGCGTCGCGCGTCGATCTGACCCCGTGGAGCGGCTCGACCTCTCAGGAGAAGCCTCGCCTCTGCCTCTCCTCCCCTCCCCCTCTCCCCCTCCTCTCCGACGAAGGAAGTCGCGGGACAGAATGGGAGGGAAGGCCTGCTCGTATATCTTCGATGCAATAAGCGCCAAGGCGAGTTGACAGCGGCTCACATATCGTGGATTGTCGCATACGCGGACTTTTCTGTGCTCTTTCTGTGCGGCGAGCGCGAGTGACAGCTACTGGCTGGCTGGGACAATCACACAAGGTGTTTAGCGAGAAAACAGCGTGGTTGGAGTTGAACTTCAGAGCGGAATTCGTACTTTTCCCTCACCGATGAAATACGAATTTTAAGACACCTACCCGACAAAGAAAAAAATCGAGCATAGGTGGCACCTCTGCAGCTCCGTGGAATTCCAAACGAGAGACGCTATCCAATATCGAGCACGATAAGGAAATATGATCTCAATGTTTATCCCAATAATCGATCTTCTATTCTTGGCTGGGAGATATCACCACCGAAACAGCCCACCTTTGCGGTAATGGTAGGTGGTATGATGAATATTTCATATGTTACCAACCAGTGTTCGTCACGGGCCTACCAACCCCCAGCCGGCCCGCCCAGGCCCATGAACACCAAGCCCAGTCCGGACCAGGCCCGGTCAAATTCATAATGTTGAGGCCCAGGCCCGGTCCGGCCCGTTCAGATTAAGCATATAATTATTTTCACAAAATTTGCGATCATTATCCTAGCATATTTACTTGTATACTATAAATGTGAAATAATTAACCAACTATGCTAACCCAAAAAAAAAGCCACAGCCACAGCAACAGTGTTTGCTGTGTAGGTGAACTGCTGGTTAAAATATTTTTTAAGCTCTGACCTGAGCTTGTGCGACGCGCGCATTACTTTAAAATTTGTCAGGCCCATACCCATCCACAGCCCAGTGATTTCCTTAAAGTTGAGGCCCGGCCCAGGCCCAGCCCATGACCCATAGGGCCAGCCCAGCCCATGGCGAACTCTGTTACCCAACGCACGAATGTCGTCCCTAAAACATATGCAGCACCAACATATGGAATACCCACGTGGAGTGAGGTTCTAGAACTTCGTAACGCTCTTTTCATGAGCCGTTTGAATAGTAGTAGGGTCGGGTCCACTCAAACAGCTCTAGTCGGCAGAGGGCTCTGATTTCAGAAACCCATTGACACAAAAGGGTAACCACTGAATTGATGGCAAAATATACGATCACCTACAGAATTATCGCACCTATCGTTATTGGTTATGTGTGAAAGTCATCCTATTTGTCATCTATTATCCATACTGCACGATCTGGGACTTAATCAGTTGATTCTGCAGCCTACCCATCCAGCCGCAACCCCCCACCCTCATCGACCACATTATAACCAACATTCCTGACATCACCCATCTCGCCGCAACATCCACCCTCATCGACCACATTATAACCAACATTCCTGACATCACCCATCTCGCCGCAACATCCACCCTCATCGACCACATTATAACCAACATTCCTGACATCACCATCTCGCCGCAACATCCACCCTCATCGACCACATTATAACCAACATTCCTGACATCACCCATTCTCGCCGCAACATCCACCCTCATCGACCCACATTATAACCAAGATTCCTGACATCACCCATCTCGCCAAAGTGATCCCATCCAGTGGCGCACCCAGGATTTACTCCAGGAGGAGGGCAATTTTTTGCTCAGGGAGACATAAAGTACCCCCACCAAAAAACTCACCGGATTTGGCCCCACTATATTTTAAAGAGGGCATATTTTCACCATTTGTCTCTTTCTAAAAAAAATTGACCAAAGGGGGCACGTACAGACCTTCAGGGGGTGGGGGTGGGGGCAATTGCCCCGTTCCCCTCCCCCACCCCCCCCCCCCCCCCCCTCCCCCTTGTGTACGCCTATGATCCCATCCCACGTTAGCGAGCATGACCTCATCGCCCCTTGACGCACCCATTCCCGAAGTAAAAGCCGCCCGCGGCACAGAAACAGTCATGTCAACAAAGGACATCGATTTCAACCATTTCATGCTCGACCTGTTGTTAGCTGACTCGATCCTCCTCTACAGAGCCACGTCGACCGATGACAAATACGTCGAGTTCCTGAGCATCTGGAATCTGCATGTCGACGCCCACTGCCCCGTCAAGACGATCAGCTTCCGCCGGCCAGAGCAGGGCTGCGGAGTTGGAGTCGGAGTCGGAGTCGGAGTCGGAGTCGGAGTCGGAGTCGGAGTCGGAGTCGGAGTCGGAGTCGGAGTCGGAGTCGGAGTCGGTCGGAGTCGGCAGTTTTAGCCGGATTCAGAGTCAGAGTCGGAGTCGCTAAAATATTACCGACTCCGACTCCGCCCCGGAGCCGGAGTCGTTTTTTTGTCCATGGGCGATTATTTTGGTCGGTATAATAATTGTCAGTCTGGGGACATTAATTTTACAACCCTTTCGAAAAAGAGTGAAAAATGAAACCATCTAGCGGTAGATTTCCGCCTGATGAAGATAGGGCAATAATTTTAACGTCATCTGATGATAATTGTGGTTTTGGACGCACCTACTCTTATGGTCAAACGACAACCATTTTAACGTCATCATAGGCGTACCAAAGGAGGGGGAGGGGGCAAACGGGGCAATTGCCCCCCCCCCCCCTGAAGGTCCGTACGTGTCCCATTGGCCGTATGTGCCCTTTTATGAAATAGAGTCCGAAGGGCCCTATTTCGAGGGATTTTTTTATTATTATTCAGGGAAAAATATTAAAAATATGCCCCTCTAAAAATAGAGTAGGCAAAATCCGGTGAGTTTTTTGGTGGGTGTGCCTCACTGATAAACAAAAAAAAATGCCCCCTCCTGGAGTGAATCCTGGGTACACCACTGAACGTCATTGTGCTCGTTTCGTCAATGGGATTCGAATCATACCATGGTGACCAGGTTAACTAAGTCAACTTCAAAATTTGACCTCAGGTTAAGATAATTTAAGTTCATGTGGTGAACCAGGTATGTCGTGCTGCGCAATGTTGGACGCGTCTTGACGAGACATACACAGTGGTGCCGGTCTCACGTTCTGTCTTCATTTTATGCTATTAAAGGAAATAGTTCACCTTCGGATTTTTTTTCAGAACACGATTTTATTATATTCTTTAATACAGTTTCTTTTTTTCTTTTTAAAAATGGTCCTACATCGCGCCAATTCAGGACAGAAGGTTGTAAATTATTGATTTTATGGTGTGCGTTATTGGTCTGCGCATGCTCCATGGCAGTGCTGGCACTTTCAGACGGTACGGTACATCATATATGCGCCGTATTCCTTCGCCAAAAAGTCAAATATCTTCGGCTGGAGAGTCTTTTCAGCCAAGAAAAGTTCCAGATAAGGATTTCTCAACGAGGGCTACAAAACTGCTATTTCAGTTCAAAACCCATGTTGAAGGTGAACTATTTCCTTTAAGAGTTATTGGCAAAGAAGTGCTGGTCACCTCAGATGACCTCACTCGATCTTGTAGGGGTCACTGAGCAATTATTGTACTTGGGTCATCAAGAATAAGCTATAACAACATAATCTTAAAATAATTATTCTGATCTAATACGTATCCTCTGATACGAAAACAATTGTATATTTTCTCGTTGACTTATAATGGCCACGAAACTGACCTGTCCTTAGGTCAAATCCGAGATAGGTAGCAGAGTCGTAGGTATCTATGGCTTGATTACGTCCTGTGAGTTTTGAAGTGCTTAGCCAAACGCTGTGGCCAGTAGCTGTGGCACGACCACAAAGGATCTAGCTCGCATGTGCATTTAACTATGTTTAAAACAAACTTGACTTTTTATAGGTTGTTTATATTTCCTTAAAAATAAGGCAAATTAAAATTATCGGTAGATTTCAGTCGTTGGCACGTCCGTTCTTCCGTTTACATCCGCTCTTGGGCACCCCCAATGATTTGGGGAAATCCACACTCCTGACGGTAGACTTGGTTGCCGGAGGCAAAGCGGCTGAGAGCGGCGCACTGACTGGCCAGCTGTAAGACAGCGCAGGATCCGGGAGCAGCAGCGGCTCCAGCGAAGACGAGCTGGAACGAGCTGGGGCTGAAGCCCAACTGCTGCGAGCTGGGCCGGCGGAGGCTGGCTGCGCTCGCCGCTCGATGCCTGTTTCGCGGGTTCCGCCGCCTGCAGGCGAGCGCGACTGGGCTGAACACGCGGCCGGCACGCTGCGCCCGTGCTCGGGCGGCGTAGCATTGTTCTCCATACCTACTGTTTAGAATACAAACAAACAGAACAAATATATGGCATTGCAGATATTGCTTTCTAGCATGCGGTTGGAGAACGGATATATGCCAGATTCGGGGTTGGAGTCGGAGTCGAAGTTGCTAAAATTATGTCGACTCCGCAGCCCTAGCCCCGAGTGCCTCTGGCTGAGCGGCAGCGAAGAGCTGCGCAACCTGCAGTCGAGACGCGACGATGCTCGGCGCGCGCGTGACGTCACGGAGACGGACGAGGCAAAACGGCGCTACAGAGCCCTAACACGGGAATTCACCAGTCGGCTCAGGACTGCCAAAGCTGACTTATTTAACCCCGACACCGCCGAGACATCGAAGAAAACATGGAGCAAACTGAAGAGGTATGCCATCGCTAACAAGCCAGCTAAATCTAACGGCACTCTTGATTCAACAGCCGCCGACCAATTCAGCGAATATTTCGCCTCAGTGGGACAGCGTATTGCCGACACTCTCAGCAGCGAACCCAGCTCGGACGGCTGCCCCTCCGGCTTCCTAGGATGGTCAGTGGCGCCTTCCGTGCCCAGCCTGTTACCGGAGCTTAGTCTCGCGTTGCATCGCATGAGCAGCTCTCCAAGGCAGTAAGACCGGATATAACATGTGTCTGTCTGTGCTCAGGAAATGTTCCGCAGTAGTTGGCCCCCACCTGTTACACGTTGTGAACCACTCCCTCACCACAGGTCGAGTCCCGTCCATTTGGAAGTTGGCGACAGTCGTGCCTTTACACAAGGGGGACCAGTGACTGAACCATCGAACTATAGGCCAATAAGGTACTTAGTGTTGTCGGCAAGCTGACCGAGAAGGTGGTATGTACACAATGTTTAGAGTACGTGTCTAGTCCTACCACATTCTTGCTGACTCACAATATGCGTATCGCCCTATCGCTCCACCGAAAATGCAGTCATGGATATCGTTAGCCACATCAGCAACAATATGAACACCGGTAAAGTTACTACTATTAGCTCAACTGATCTGTCAAAGGCCTTCGACTGTGTAGACCGCGCTGCTCTCTTAGCCAAGCTGGAGTGTTACGGCATTGCGCCACATTGGTTTTCGGACTATTTCACCGATCGGCGCCAGACTGTGAAGGGTGGTAATGCGCCGTTGCCGTCTGTCTGTGGCCTCGCACAGCTGCGTTCGTGGGCTGAGTCCGACCTAGCAGTCTGTATGGTTTCGTCACAATGTGTGGCCTCGCACAGCTGCGTTCGTGGGCTGAGTCCGACCTAGCAGTCTGTATGGTTTCGTCACAATGTGTGGCCTCGCACAGCTGCGTTCGTGGGCTGAGTCCGACCTAGCAGTCTGTATGGTTTCGTCACAATGTGTGGCCTCGCACAGCTGCGTTCGTGGGCTGAGTCCGACCTAGCAGTCTGTATGGTTTCGTCACAATGCACAGTCGTTAATTTTCCGATTTAGCCCGCATAAAGTCCGGAAGCAAGTTTTTCGGAATTTTATTTTTTTCTTACCGATACCAAATGGAAATTATCTGTATTTTTCGAAAATCACCATGTTTTATTGATTTAAAAGCCTTATGACACTGAAACTTGCGGTCAAAAAGGCATCTTCCGCACAGAGCCAGAGAGCTGGCAGGATGTGTGATGTTATAAAACAGGACAAATACGGGAGAATCGGAACCCGTCAACTCAAATAAGTTTTACAACACCGAGCAGAGACTTCATTGAATCTATTTCAGGGCAGGGCTGCAGCAATGCATTGCTTTGGTGCCAAATACGGCACTAACGGCATCATCATGTATGCAACGATTTTTCCACATTTGCCATGTTTGAGCGTCTATAGCGAGCAAGGTTACGCAATAGAGCTGCCACTTTTCAGGTCTGTAACTACCCGCGCCGTGCCGCAAACACTGTTCAACTACCCACCACTACCCACATGCTCAAATAAGCTGTCAACTACCCACAACTACCCTCAACATAAATTGAACTATTTTGGGATTGAATAAAATTAAAGCAAAAGCCTTTAAATTATGCAAATTCATGCAATAAACTTGAATGATATTGCTGAAATGAAAGCGCAGTCACTGAAATATGGTTTAAAACTTTCCTTTTTGGAAAAGTTGAAAATTATGCTACCCACCAACTACCCACTTCAGCCAAATGATTGTTTGTGCTACCCACAACTACCCACGTGGGTAGTAACTACCCACTTCTTGTGGGTAAGCGGGTAGAAAAGTGGCACCCCTATTACGCAAGGTTGCAAGAGCAACGCATTGTATCCGAAGTAAATCGAGGTGCTTTTTACGTCTGTATAAGTTTCATCTCTCTCTAGCGTTATCTTCATGGTTGATTTTCTACTTCAAAATGCAAAAAAATCCAACACAATTTATGTGTGATATAAGAAGTCGACAAAATCGGACCTTCGTAATACGGGAAGTTATTGCTTGCTCGTAAGCACCAAAGCAGTGCAATAACTTCCTGTATTACGAAGGTCCGGTTTTGTCGACTTCTTATATTACACATAAATTTCGTTGGATTTGTAGCATTTTGAAGTAGAAAATCAACAATGAAGATAACGCTAGAGAGATGAAACCTATACAGCCGTAACAAGCACCTCGAGCTACTTAGGATACAATGTGTCGCTCTTGCCACCTTGCGCAACCTTGCTCGTTATAGACGCTCAAACATGGCAAATTTGGAAAAATAGTTGCATACATGATGTGCCGTATTTGGCGCCAAAGCAATGCATTGCTTTGCACCTACCACCATGATTTCTACCATTAATAATGGTTTAACGCAAACAGTTATTTTTTTGCAATATTAATTGTAATTGTAATTGTAATTATAATTATAATTATAATTATAATTATAATTATAATTATAATTATAATTATAATTATAATTATAATTGTAATTGTGCTGGTAATTGTAATTGTAATTGTAACTGTAATTGTGATGTATTTTGTAACGCAAAATTTGCTTTAAGCGCACAAAAGTACCCCAGGGTGTCGGCGTTTTTATCCCGCTCGTCCTCAGCCACCTACATACTGGCGGCGATGAGCTGAGCGAGCGCCGGCTGCATGCCGTCCACCACGCAGCGGCCGCGCAGCGCGCAGAGACGATTTGCACTAGTGTGCTCACTTACTCTTAGTGAGTTTCGGGAACTTCCTCCTGTGTGCCTCACGCTCTGCAGCAGCCATTGTAGGTCGGTCTCATCCTTCATGATCGTACCAGCAAACTGTTGGACCAGCTGGATGCCCCCCTCTGCGTTGTCATTTGTAACCTCCAGCACAGATCCTTATATTATCCGCTGTTGTCCCACTCCTCTGGAGCGTCCTTCAGCAACTCTCCTTGTGGTTCATGACACTGACACCAGCTAGGAGTCCCGTATATGACTAGACAAACCCTCCTCTGCGCCGGGAAGGCTGGACGGACCCTCCTCTGTGCCGGGAGGCTGGACGGACCCTCCGCTGCGCCATAGAGGCTGGACGGACCTTCCTATGTGCGAGAGAGGCCCGACGGACCCCTCCTCTGTACCGGAGAGGCTGGAGGACCCTCCTCTGTAGTGGAGAGGCTGGACGAGTCCTCCTCTGTACTGGGGAGGCTGGATGGACTCTCCTAGGTACCAGAGGGACTGGACGGACACTCCTCTCTACCAGAGAGGCTGGACGGACCCTGCTCTGTGCCAGAGAGGCTGGACGGACCATCCTCTGTGCCAAATAGGCTGGACGGACCCTCTCTGTACCAGAGAGGCTGGACGGACCCCTTTCTGTAACAGAGAGGCTGGACGGACTCTCTTCTGTGCCAGAGAGGCTGGACGGACCCTCCTCTGTACCAGAGAGGCTGGACGGACCCATTTTTGTACCAGAGACGCTGGACGGACCCTCCTCTGCCGACGTGTTCACCAACATACAAGCTGGACTGTCCTGGATACCTGTCTGCGCGCGCTGCGGAAGCCGGTGACTGCAGCGCCGCTTCCCGTGACGCATGATCTGCTGGACCTGGGGTTATGCGGTGTACAGGTGGCCAAAGTTGTAGTACAACCAGGGTGCAACAAGGCGTAACAAGGTCAATTCTGGGTTAGTTCAACATTCTTTCTGGTTAGAACATTACCATGGGGTCACGCTGGCTCATTTCCCGCACCTCAGTAGCGGTCAGCAGCTGATAAACCACATATAGAACACAGTTTACTATATCGCTCAATAGATGGCGCTGAAAGCGGTGACTGTGGAAGTATTGAAAACACTTCCAGTAAATGCGTTACTGCGATGAAATAAATTGGTTAGGTCAAATACGACACGGCGAGTATAGTAAAAATGCAAAAAAAATGTGCGAAAACTATTTACTTCACAGTCTGCCTGATTAATGCAGAGACCCAAATTATTTTTTCATAAACCGTGTATGCGCTAAGTTAAAACGCAGATTTTGGGGAAAAGAACCATCCCATGATGTTTTGCACATCGATACGCATGGGAAAAGCTCCGAAAACCTGGAAAAAGTATACAAAGTTGCAAAATGACGGACCCTACTGTGCAATGGCATGAAAATCAACCCGTCTAAAACTGAAATAATCGTTATTGGCACACCCACTAACACCCGCAAAGCTACTGGGCTGAACGGTAAATTTGAGAATTCACAGTTGTCTCCTTCAGTGAGCGTCAAAATTTTGGGCATACTTATGCTGAGCGATTTGGCTGTTTGACGTTGCCAGCTAAGATTTGTGTCGACAAATCTTGGCTGGCAACATCAAACAGCCAAAATCGCTCAGCGTTGCTTTGGCCTCCTCATTGCAATCAACAAGCTGAAGTATGTGCTTCCCTGCGCCACAACAAAAAACATTGATCGAGTCGCTGGTCTTTCCTCACATCAGATACTGTTTACCTGCATGGGCCCCAACAATGTTCACTCAGCGCCAGCGAGTGGAAAAGGTCATCAACTTCGCAGTCAGAATTGTTGCTGGCACACGCAGACACGATCATGTCACGGAATCCAGAGAACGACTTGAATGGCTTAGTTTCGATCAAACTGTAGCCCTTCGAGATTGCACCTGTTTACATCGCGTCATGAGCGTGCCTGATGGGCCGCGGGTCGTTCGGAGCCTGGTCAGGCGCCGATCTGAAACATCTCAGCAGCACACCAGAGCCACAGCTGACGAAACCGTACTGCAGACGAGCGCAGCGAAACACCCTCGGCTCGAGTGCGTCAAAAGAGCCCTTCGCTATCGGGAAGCTGCGGCGTGGAATCGCCTCCCGGCTGCCACACGTCAATGTAAACGGTTTAATGAGAGCAAGGGCAAAGCGATGTCTTTTATCAAAGAAGTCACCTGACTCGACCATCAAATCATTTGACACACAGTCACTGTTTTTATCGTTTATCGTGAATCGCTCAAGTGCAATGTGTATTTTTACCGTTCGTATCCCATTCGCTGTGCTTTTAATGAGTGTCCTTGTGCTGACCAATGTACTGATGCGGCGTTAGAATAGCCACACTCTGGAGGTCGCCGAGAATCGCCATAAATACATAAATTTGGGGATAAATCCAATTTGATTCGTCGAATTCAAAATAACTTTTGATTGGAAGATGCTCATAATGGAAACTTCTTAATATTCAACACATCATGAAAGTGACGAACGAATTCAAAACACAGCCTACAAGATCGGGGAACATTTTTAGAAGCATAGTCCGAAAAAGATATCCGCTGCCACCGATAACAGGAGACCTGGATTTGACACGAAATTCCGGCCACTGCAGTAAGGGGCCGGAATTTGAAACTGAGTTGTTAAGCTGATACACTTTTATGTCTCGGCTCGTAAAAATGTGAGTTCAGCACCGTCGTTCACTGCTGTGCTTAAAATAAGGGGCCGAATATTACGTGTCAAATCTAGGGGTGCGATCGGCAACACGACGAATTCGCTCTCCGACGAATCCAACGAATTCGCTCTCCGGCGAATTCACTGTCTCGTGCGTTCTGTAGCAGCACAATTATCCGCCGGTTTTGTCACTGCTGCGCCGTGTAATGGTTTGTGTAATTATAGGGCCTTGGTTTGTGTGGTTATTTTACATGTTTTCAGAAATCACGGTAGTTTGAACTTTGTCAGTACTCAGCAACACTGCAGTCAATACCGCAATACTGCAGATGACGTTATGGCACACTGCAAAAGAAATTAGCCCTCCCGACGACTGGTTTGGAAATTCGCTCTCCGACAGAGCGAATTCGTCGGGCGAATTCGCTCGTGTGCAGATTCGTCGTGTTGCCGAACACAAACTGAGCGAATATTCGGCGTCCGACGAATCACCGACGAATTCGTCGTGTTGCCGATCGCACCCTAGGTCTCCTGTTATCAGTAGCGTACCCAGGATTCGCTCCAGCAGGGGGTAATTTTTGCTCAGGGGGGCATAAAGTACCCCCACGAGAAAAAAAATCCCCGGATTTGGCCCACATAGTTTTAAAAGGGCATATTTTAGCCATTTTTTCTTTAAAAAAAAAAAAAATATTATTTTTTTCGACCAAAGGGGGCACGTACAGACCTTCAGGGGGAGGCAATTGCCCGTTTGCCCCCCCCCCTTTGTACGCCTATGCCTGTTATATGTGCCGCTGCCTTTCCCGTTTTCCAGCGCACCGTGTGTTTGCGACCTGCACCAATAGATGGCAGCACGTTCAGAGCAGGCGGTGTGGCTGGCTCCTCACAGATGGCAGTGGTGTCGCCTCAGTCGGGGATTCTCTGCAGCAGTATAACAAGGTGTGTTGGTGTACACAGAGCGAGCCTGTCAACACTGGTCGGCCGGCATTCGCGTGGTATTCGTTGTCGACGGCGGATGTCGCGTGTCGGGACGACTGTCAAACTGACGACTAGAGACTAAAGACTAAGACACAAGACATCGACGCTAATAGTCAATACTGACTGATGCGTCGTTAAAGAAGACGGAAGACAAGTAGTCGGGCGGTGGCAGGGCCCTTCAGAGAGGTGCAGTCGGCTGGTGGTTGGGCCCCCATAGAGGGGTGCAGTAGGCCGGTGGATGGGGCCTTCAGTGGGCCCTTGTGGACCTGTGACTGGTGGCTCAAGACGGGTGCAGTCGGGCAGAGGTGATTCCGGTGCGTCGTGTGAATACAACAGCGCATTATCGTCACTTCTCTGGTCCACACTGCCGGTTCTACACCGCTAGCAGCTGAACTACTGGTACGTATGTGTGTGTGTTCATGCAGAACAGTGAAAGGACGAGACTGCTTAGCAGGCGCGTCGCTATCGGGGGGGGGGGGGGGGGGGCTGGGGCCCGACCCTCCAGGATCGCTCCCCCCTCATATTAGCAGGATTTTAACATTAGCCCTATGGGGTTGGGAGGCCAACCACCTGGCTGAGCCCCCTCATTATTGGAGTTCTTCATAGTATGACTATTAGTATATAGTAAATAGTATACAGTGTGAACATTACAATTAACTTCAGCTGGAAGCAAGTCTTAACCCTCGCCCTACGGGGGGGTCCTAAAACGACCCCCTGAGGTTTTTCTTGTATTACTTTTTACACATAAATGAAATCTTGCAGAAATTTTCAGTAGCTGATTTTACAGCAATTATACGTATTCTGTTTAAAAAAAATCGCTGAAATTGGTTAAGTGATGTGGGAGATAATGATGTTTTGATGACGTCATATTGGTGGGATTTTTTTTTTTAAATCGTTTAAAACAGAGTTTTGAATCCAATTGCATACGCAATTCAGCATAGATATGAAATGTCATTCTCTTAAAAATGGCAATCTCCAATTTTCGAAATTTTGGGTTTTTGACCCCTCAAATGAACAAAAACAGTTTTTTTTAAAATCACCACAAAATCCAAATTTTCAAAGATGTTAGAAAAACCGGAATATATGTGAGAGAACTGTGTATGGAAAATACTCAAACCAAATATCAATGCAATATCTCTATTTTTGACTGAGTGATGGCTCCCAAGTGTACGAAACTCATGACGTCATTTTTTGTATAACTTTTTTGACTTTTGTTGACCAGATATGAACAAATAATTACCTTTTCTGTATTTCTGAGAAGAAGAAAAAATGGTCTAGGAACATGACTTTTTATTTACATTTATCAATTTCTAATTTTCAGGTTTTCTGACACAGCAGAATCGCAGCAGAATTTTGGACGTGGTCGATCGAGGTCATTCACTTGACCTGGAAGGTTACTCGTTTACCCGAAACCTAACAATTGCATACCGATAGATTCCAAACATGACAGGCAACATGTTGGTTCTTACCACGTTGCACTATGTTGCTTGGTTTGGAAGTTACCAGGGGGGGTTCTTTTTAGGACCCCGCTTAGCGCTTTGGTCTAAGTGCAAAAAAGTGCCACCAAAACCCACCACTTAAGCCCGTATGACTGCCAAATAACCTTGCCTATACTTTTAGAAACCCCAAAAGAACTTAAATGTACTCTTTAAGTCACCTACTGCACTTTCCGATCCGTAAAATGACGAAGAACAATAACAATATCAGAAGTGTTTTACCGGACGATAACACCAATACGTTTACAACGGGGGACAACGGGAGACCGGGGTTTCCGGAACGCCGAAACGGTGTTTGCAATGGTTTACAAATCACAAAACCCGGTAGGATAATTTTTTTAATTTTTAGAAAAATATTTTTGTATCATGTTAAAAGAACATACCAAGACATACAAAAATCACACCACCAGATCTGAAATCTGAATTCGGCAAATGACGACGTGGTCTAATATAGAGGTAGCAGTTAATATAGAGGTAGCAGTTAATATAGAGGTAGCAGTTAATATAGAGGTAGCAGTTAATATAGAGTTAGCAGTTAATATAGAGGTAGCAGTTAATATAGAGGTAGCAGTTAATATAGAGGTAGCAGTTAATATAGAGGTAGCAGTTAATATAGAGGTAGCAGTTAATATAGAGGTAGCAGTTAATATAGAGGTAGCAGTTAATATAGAGGTAGCAGTTAATATAGAGGTAGCAGTTAAAATAGAGGTAGCAGTTAATATAGAGGTAGCAGTTAATATGGAGGAAGCAGTTAATATAGAGGTAGCAGTTAATATAGAGGTAGCAGTTAATATAGAGGTAGCAGTTAAAATAGAGGTAGCAGTTAAAATAGAGGTAGCAGTTAATATAGAGGTAGCAGTTAATATGGAGGAAGCAGTTAATATAGAGGTAGCAGTTAATATAGAGGTAGCAGTTAATATAGAGGTAGTGGTTAATATAGAGATAGCAGTTATCCCGCGCACTGCAGGGGCTTTGCGCCGAACACGAACTGCAAGGGGGATTGATTTTCGCCCCCCGTGAGATCTCAAATTACACTACGTAGGGACAAGCGGAAAACGCCATTTGATAGCTTGATACAAGTTCTATCGAAAGTATTTTTTATTGTTTTATGTCAGGTCAGAATTGAGGTCACCAGAGGTCATCAAAGGTCAAATGTTCCAGTTTTTTCCTATTTTAGGACATCGCTCCAGAAATTCCCATATATCTCGGAAACTATGTTGTTACAAACACACAGGAAGAAGCATACACCATCCAGTGAAATATTAAATCGACAAAGTGTCCTCAAAATTAATCTCAGGTCAATATTTGTGGCTCCAGAGGTCAAAAATGGGAAAAAAATGTTTTGTTTTGCAATTTTGTTTTCGCTATTAACTTTTTACTTAATAATGATAACGGAAAACTGTTTACGCCATTGTGTTTATCTCGTCAAGACACTTCAAATGATATACATGGTGACCTTGTTAAGTAAAATTAAAATGTTGACCTCAGGTCAAGATCAAGTGGTAACCCAAGTAGGACATGTTGCACATGGGAAGACGTGTCTCGACAAGACAAACACATTGCTGTCTGTTTTACTTCTCTATCTTGATTATGTCGGGAGTTATTGACAAAAAAGTGATGGTGACCTCGCATGCCCTCAAATGACCTCATAGGGGTCACTGAACAAAACTTACACTTGGATTATCAAGAATATCCCATAATAACATGATCCAGAAGTAATTGGACTAATATCATGCATATCCTGGAAATAGAAAGCATTTGTATATTTCCACATTGACTTATTATGGAGAAGTTACGAAATTGACCTGACCTTAGGTCACCGATATCAAAATTCCGAGATAAAGGAATTGTAAGTACTAATGCCCTCATGACATCCTGTAAGTTTTAAACTGATCGGTGCGAAACTCTGGCTTTGGCACAACTGCAAAAAAAATGGAGGTGGGGTCACTTGACCTGGTCTGGTGATCTGACCTGAGATGACCCTAGGTTATTTTGTTCTCAAAGTGTGCCCAATTGATGTCCTAACAGGTGTGTCAAAACCCGGCGGCGCTGCGTGACGCCGTTTTTTCGCTATCCGCGAAAAACCTGAGGGGGGGGGGCGGAAATCAAACCCCTGCAGTGCGCGGGTATAGAGGTATTTAATATAGAGATAGCAGTTAATATAGAGGTATTTAATATAGAGATAGCAGTTAATATAGAGGTAGCGTTAACCCTCGCCCTACGGGGAGGACCTCACAGTCCCCCCCCCCCACCCCCCGCCTGAGGATTTCTTGAATAATTTGTTACACATGTGGTGCATCTTGCTTAAATTTGTGGTAGCTGGGTTTACAACAATTATACGTATGCTGCAAAAATTTAATTGAAATTGGTTAAATAGTTTGGGAGATATTCATGTTTTGATGACATCATGTTGGTGGAAAAAAGATAAATATTTGAAAAATGGTAAAAAACAGAGTTTTAAAGGAAACTGCAAACACAATTCACCAAAGATACAAAATAGCATTCTCTTTGAAATGGCGATCTCAGATTTTCAACATTTTGGGTTTTTGACCCCTAAAATAAAAAAATAAAGTTTTTTTTAATCCCCACAAAATAAAATGTTCAAAGATGTTAGAAAAACCAGAATATATGAGAGAGGACTGAGTATGCACAATATCCATACCAAATTTCAAAGCAATATCTTCATTTTTGACTGAGTGATGGCTCCCTAAGTGTAAGAATCTGAGGACGTCATTTTTTTAATAACTTTTTTGACTTTTTTAACCAGATACGAACAAATAATTACCTTTTCTGTATTTCTGAGCCAAAACTGGTCTACGAACATGCCTTTTTATTTACATTTATAAATTTCAAATTTTTAGGTTTTCTGAAGAGCAAAATCGCTGTTCTGGACGTGATAAATCAGAGGTTATTCACTTGACCTAGAAGGTTACTCGTTGACTTGAAACCTAAAAATCGCATACTGTTAAATTCCTCTCATGACAGGCAACATGCTGGTTCTTACCGCATTGCTCTAAGTTGCTTGGTTTGGAAGTTAACAGGGGGCCTGTCAGCCCCCCCGTAGGGCGAAGGTGAAAAAGCTCCTGTAGGGCGAGGGTTAATATAGAGGTAGCAGTTAATATGAACTATGAAGGATATGAACTGAACTGTCAGGCATATAACAACTTCATACCACAAAGCTGATGCAACCGAGTATGTACGAAATTTAGGATCTGGAATTTGTTAAAGGGAATAGTGAATGAACCTTTTACATTAGTTTTTAACTGAGATAGCCAGATTGTTGG
Source organism: Chirona hameri (assembly GCA_036785665.1). NCBI lineage: Eukaryota > Metazoa > Arthropoda > Thecostraca > Balanomorpha > Balanidae > Chirona > Chirona hameri. The sequence continues at coordinate 16,750 of JAXIVJ010014788.1, forward strand.
TAGTACTGAGAAATCTCAAAATCTGACATTTTCCTTCCAAAACGACCTAGTTGCTGAGTTTCAACGCAAAACCGTTGGAGCTATTGGGGGCTATTTTAAAGGGCCAAATCTTGTGACGTTTCGCATGCGTCATTAGTGTGATTTCTGCCGCACTTCGTTTTCGCTATTTGAACCGACCGCCACTGAAACGCATCATGTGTTCATAAGCTATACATATTATTGGCCATAACTTTGTCAATTTTAATTGGATTTTAATGCCGACACTCGTCTTGAAAATGCACATCCTTTGATGGGTGTTTCGTACCTGTAACTGCAATGTTTGCTGCAGTAGAAGCACATCCATAATGTATGCCCCTAATATACACGTGACTTCAAGTTTTGAGTAAATACCTTGGTTAATTTTGAACCGATTTCCAATTGAAAATTACCATAAGATGCTTCGTGAAAGTATGCATGTTTTGATGTGTGGCTGGTCGCGGTACCTGCAATGTATCGATTAAATTGTGCCAATGTTTGTTCTTGCATTACCCTGTCTTGCGGCAAGTTTGTGACGAGCTATACATATTATTTGCCATAACTTTGTCAACTTTCATTGGATCTCCAATTGAAAATAATACCGACACTCGTCTTGAAAAGGCACACCTTTTGGTGGGTGACTCGTACCAGTAGCTGCAATATTAACTGCACATCCACACATTTATTTACATCCACCACACACACACACACACCGATAAGCCCATATTTGTGGGTAGGTATATCACATTTATGTATGCACATGAACATTATGGGTATGTGTTCACGCAATGCCACTCCAACTCTACTCCTACAAGGCCATAGTGTACACATTCACACATTTTCAATTGTGACCAATATACTCGCGAGTCGCGACCCATAGAACGAGGTTGGAGTGTTGCTTACATATTCTGATTCAAGGATAGACTTTTGCCGGTATGACGTCAGAACTCGTTTTAGTGACGCAAGATCATATAAAGAGGACGTCATATGTATTAATATCAATATTTTTCAAATTATGACAAATTGTTACTTTTTTCGCAAAAACGAATGCCAGAACCGTAATCAGGACACTCGTTTCCATCATTCCACTTGCTTTTCCCAAGGTTCACTATTCCCTTTAAAGGAAATTTAGGACGACACTGTACCTGCATCAAAGTGACCACTAAGGTGACCACTTAGAGCCCATTTCGGATGTTACTTCTAGTATATACCCACAAAACAGAAACCTCCGCAGCACTTTTGACGTCCGGCCTTGTTGTTCCCTTCCCCTCAGTGACGTCACATGAATGTTTGCTGACGTCACGCCCAGAACTCCAAGGTGATCATTGGACGTCAGTCGGTGTGGCATAAATCAATAGCGGGTGGCAAATATGTCGGTTTTGTAGACATGGTAGTCACACGGGAAATGATTATCACGCACGCAACTCGGTGATCTATAATTGGAGGGGTGTTTTGGATACCGAGTCAGGCGCCACTGGACGTCCCATCGCAACCAAATTGGCATAAGTCTCATACTGGGCACAGTTTGCGAATTGGCCTGGCTTGCGGTGAGCAGTTTGACAATGGATCCACAATGGTCGGGCCGGGCGGGCGAGGCTGAATAGGTCCCCTCCCCGTCCCTTCCGACTTCTTTGTCAAGCTTGAATCTCACCGGCCGTGGGAGGGTACCTATTCAGTGGCTGCTCATAACATCCTGCATATCCACAGTGTCATGGCCTGGGTGCGGCAGGTTATGCTCATCTGTTGCATTATATCGGGTACGACCCCTCTACTGCATGTTGCATAACCATCAGAGGTGTCAGACAATATTCCGACAGTGCCGGCCTAGAATCACCACGCCGGGACTAGGCCAGTGAGTCTGATGCCACCATATAAAATGCAGTGGAATGGGTTGGGATATACCGGATAAAATTATAAGGAGCTAATATTTTCAAATTTGAATATATGATAGACGATATGTTTGGCTACCTGTTGACATAAAACATTAGGTCGTAAATATATGATAACATAGCAATATGGCAGAATTAAAAAAAGATTACGGGGTCACAATGTCAACTGGTGACCTGCATAACTGATGCCAGTTTGATAAGTAAAAATAGACGCTGAATCCGAATTCAGCACCACAAAATATAACTGAGCTCAAAAGGTTCAAATGAGGTTACCTATGAACATCCCGTACCAATGACCTTCGTGACCTCACTTGACCTAGTTTTGACCTCAAAACAAGAGAAAGAGGAGTGCGAGAGTGGCGGAGGACGACCAGAAGTCCGGCACACCGTGGCTTGGTTCGGTGTGGACCAGCCGGGCTAACGGAGCCGACACGCTGAACTGAAAGTGATATACGTCATAAGCGGGCAGGGGCGTCGCCACGGATTTTTGAGTGGGGGGGACGAAGTGCCGAATGAAGTACGGTTTGCGACAATGTGAAGGAAAATACGTTTTTTTTACCTTATAATCTTTACTTAGGAACGGAATTTTCAGTTGTAACTACCAGCTTTATTTTGTCTAACTATAACAGACCGATAGATGCAAATCAATAACTTCTTCGGAAATCTTCATTGCATATTGTTCAAACGAAGCTATATTCGATAGACACTACCAGACGATTCGCTCATCGCTGTTTGGAATACATATCCTAGTTATTCGTGTTGCATAGAAAGCTATTTCATACTAATTATAAGAAGTGGCAGCCACCTGTCCGTCTGTCCGTTCGGATGTCATCCGATTTCTTAACCCGCAAGTTACTGGGAGGGGGCTATTTTTTGCCCTCCCCTACCGTTATTTTGCAATAACTCCTAAACGAACACCATTATTGTCACCAAACTTGCAGTACCTTCTCTCACATCAATTCTACACATGTTGGCAGAAGGAAAAATATGAGGTTATGATAGGTCAACCGGGAATGACGTCAGAGTGACGTCATGTTCTTCGGTTTTTGTTGCAAAATAATGGTTTGCGGAAAACGCTGTCAAAGGTACGATGTTTGAGATAAACTCAGTTGTCTAATATCAAATTAATGACAATAGACCGGGCTATTAAACAGCCATCTCAGATTTTTGATTTTATTTTTATTCAAAGTTTTGAGAAATCAAAATACATTTTATTTTATTTTACAAAATTTTCAAGAAAAATCAGAATTATTCAAAAACCGGAATATATGTGATCTCGACGTGTGCGGTGAATATGTGTACCAAATTTGAAGTCGATATCCTTGAAAATGATTGAGTTATGACCTTTAAATGACAAAAATCGACCACCTCTCACAGCATTACTATGCATAAAAAAACGCATTTCCATTGTTGCTTTTTACTTCTATTTATATGGAACAAACAATGTTTTAAGGTCATTTTACGCGTTCTAGACGAAAAATTAACCCATAAACATGTGTTACAACGCCTAATGACCGTAATCTGCAGTTTGACCTCGTGACCTCGGATGACCTTGACCTGACCCAAGGTCATAAACAGCTTAGAAAGGTACTTAGAAGTGTCAGACACACGAATCATACCGATTTATCGACAGCTTATGCGTTTAATATCGCAATTTTGCGCGACAATTGCATCCATCGAGACCTTTTGACACGGTCAAACATTTTGTACTTGACCTGACCTGTGACGTCATCAATGACCCCGAGGTCAACAATATTATGTTTCCCTCGATAAATTTCCCAGGGCTATCGAATGCCGTTTGAATTTTTACATTCGGTCCAGTTGTTCCGGAGATCCAAGGGGGGGGGGGGGGGGGGAAATAGCCCCCCCCCCCCCCCCCAGTAAGTCGCGTTATTAAATATACCCCAGTAACTCGCGGGTTAATAACTCCGCGCATCTTGCAGTCAAAACCGCGAAATGTGTCATGTTAGTGGGGATGTAGGGTCGCACTATCGTAGGCAAATTTTGCGTCAATCCATGATCACAAGAAAAAAAATATTAATATGCCATGCATATCAGAACTTATATGCGCCACACGGCTGCCACTGGACTGGATTTTTACTTTCGGGTGAGACACTGGCTCGGTGGTCATGGGGATCAGGGGTTTGATAGATATTTAGAAGGTCGGTGGTGCGATACAGGGCAACGTCATTGGCGTCTTTTATATATCTTCTTCATAAGCTCAGCGCATCTCACTGTTCTGCATGCTGGCCGACCCGGGCTGCCCGTAACTGTACCAGGAGGACGGATCGCCTCGGAACCGATGACTGCGCCACTGCATCGTTGTGCGGGGTAGTCGTTTGTGGACGGATGGCCGAAACGGATGCGGATGAAGTAGCTCATGTACTTGGAGTAATGGATGAAGTAGTTATCGGAAAGCTACCTCGATTTGCAAACTTTAAACGCATTTGGGCAGAACTTGAACAAAATGGCTTGCATATTTTATTTTATACATTTAGTCCGAAGATTTCGAATGGATATATTTCCTAGGTCAGGACCCGGCATAAACAGTTCGATTACCGAGCGGAGCAAGTTCTTCCGTCAACTAGGAGAAAAATGTATGTATGAGCGGCACGACCGTAGCCATGGTTTTCAGAAGCTTATTTCTTTGCAGCTATTCGGTCGAAGTGACTGAAAACTTGCACACAAAAACGTTCATGTCGTGCAACTATCTGCCGGTGTTCCTTTCAAATAGGGCACATTAACGCCTTAATATGCCCGTTTTTCTGCTACCGAAATTCTATTTAAATTCCTGTCAACTTCCCTCAAGAAAAGTAACAATATCGTCCTGATCCCTTCCATTCTTCCATTGCAATGATACTTTTTCCAAATGCTTCTACGATATTGAAACCTGCAATATTTCCGAACAAAGTATGGATTTATGTCTCCAAAACTGGGAGGTGGGGGACAATCCCCCCAGCCTGACGACTGGGGGTACGGTGTCCGCCCCGTCCCCCCCCCCCCCCTACGGCGACGCCCTTGTAAGCGGGTGTCGTGTGTTAGGTCGCGGAGGTGGGCACGTGGTGTGATTAGGACACGCAGACAGGACGAGTGAAAAGTTAGCGGTCGATTCGACACAGTCGATACATTCGCAGAAATTTTAAAGTTAACAGCCAATTCGAGACATTCGACACATTCGACACATTCACATGTATAGTTAGCATCCGATTCGAGACATTCGTTACATTCGATACATTCGTATGTAGTGATAAGCTGATTCGAGACATTCGACACATTCGTCAAAATAGTACATATTGTTCGCAGCCGACTAGAAATATTCGATACATTCAATACATTTGCTAAAACGACACTTTCCACAGCCGACTCTAGGGATTCGACACATTCGATACATTCGCAAAATTTGCTAAGTTCGTGGCCGATTCGAGACATTCAATAAAATAGCAAACTTGTCCTGAACACCAAAACATAGCAAACATATCCCTCATTTGAAAGCTCGTGGCATGGCGAGCTAAACAATTAGTCCAGTTTGGCACCACCTTCCTTTGTTAGCTAGGTACCTTCGCCAACATCCTATGGTTCGCAGCCGACTTGAGACATTCGATACCTTCGTCAAAATGGTATTGTTCGCACCCGCCTACACCTTTTTCGAACCAAATTAAAACAGTTGAAGACCAAATTAATACAACTGTCGACCAATGCAAAATAGCTGAAGACCGAAATAAAACAGTTGAAGACCAATTTAAAATATATGAATTGCATATTAATATAGTTGAAATGCAGTTTAAAACGTATATGTGGCTGTAGGACTCAGTTTTCTTAACTCATTAAGGAAATTCATAATCAAGTACAAATAAAACCGCCTTTGATTGTATTTTCAAATGGCGATCAACATGGTACAACTTGTTACCTCCCTAACTACATGTGAAAATCAACATGGAAAAGTCAACAGACAGAATGGTGGACTGTCAACACAGTCTTTTCAATAGAAAAGGCAGATCTTCCGCGGAGTATCGAACAATAACATATAATATAACACGTATCGGAAGATATCGACGGCAGTTCACACGCCCATCGCGAGATCCAGCAGTGCCATGCATCCAGCAAAATGTTCTTGCACGTGGTTGCATGCGTGCATGCACATGATGGTCGTGATGCGCGGCATGGCGGCATCGATGTGACGCTCGAGGTAGCGAAGCTGGTGCTCCGTCTGGGTCACCCCGGCCTCCGTCGCCATCGCCTCGTGGAAGCTGGCCGCCATGGTTCTCTTCATAGCCGCCTTCATGGCCGACCAGCACTCCTCGATGGGGTTGAGAGGCGCGCTGTAGGGAGCGGTGCGGATGATCTCCACGCCCTCGAACTCCGGCTCTGCTGGGACGGTCTCCAGGTCAGTGTGGACTGGAGCCTCGAACTCCGGCTCTGCTGGGACGGTCTCCAGGTCAGTGTGGACTGGAGCCTCGAACTCCGGCTCTGCTGGGACGGTCTCCAGGTCAGTGTGGACTGGAGCCTCGAACTCCGGCTCTGCTGGGACGGTCTCCAGGTCAGTGTGGACTGGAGCATTATTGCAGACCACTGCGATGCGCTCCATGGGCTCCTAACAGTGGCGGAGGGCTCGCCGAAGCCATTCGCAGCAGTCGTCCTTCCGGAACGATCCCCGCCGCCGCTCCCAGTACACCATGCCGGTCTGACTGATGGCGCCGATGACGTGTACGTTGACGCCTTTGCTGGTGGCAGTCTTGACGCTACACCGTGTCCCGCGGCGGGACCGCCCCTCTGTGCGCCGGAGGAAGAGGTTGCTGACGCTGTTGGTCTCATCCATGCAGAGTACCATCTTCCCGGCACCGTTCGACTCCATTATTTTTCTCACAAAGGCAGCGTTTTTTTATCTTTAATTGCTGTGCTGTTCATTGTCACCGGCTGCGGTAGGACTTCCTTGATGGTGTAGAGCTGGCCATGCAGGTGCCTGTGGATTGTATTAGTGGACAGCTCCACGCCAGTCACCTCGCGCAGCTTGTTGGCCATTTATTTTATGGAGATCTAAGGGTTGGTCTTCAGATAGACCAACAGCTGCCCTACCATTGCCGCGTCCACCTTGCACCGGCAATGGTACCATTGCCGCTTCCGAGGTGCCCGTCACCGTCGCCGTCACCCACCCTCGGCGAATATATACGATAGGCCGTCTTGACGGCGACGCCATTGGCAGTAGCGGCCAGATTCCAGTCACCGCCAGGCCGGAAACAGTCCAAGATCCGCTTCCGAGCATCGGCTGGCACGTGTTGATATTTTCCACGCCGGGTGCCGGCCTATACACCATGCGTTTCGGCGTGTTCGCTGGCATGTAATCGGTCTCTTCGTCCTCCATGACTGCGAGGCCACCTTGCTCATTGTAAAATAAATATATTGATGACATCTTAAAATTACTTTAAATCACTTAGACAAATAATTGTTATGCAGCTGCACTCCAGACACTCCAATACTTCTTCGAAATCAATATGTGAAGTGAAGAGTAAATTTGACTCGTGTGCAATTTTTGTATTCATGCGCCATGCTTTTTGTAAATCCTTTTTAAACGGTATAGGTTTCTGCAATGCATGCAAATTACCTCAGAAATCAAAGCATTCAAATGTATTTAAATCTATGTAAATCCTTGATGTAAAGGAAACACCGCGAATAATACGTACACCATACACCGTTTTAAACTGCATTTCAACTATATTAATATGCAATTCATATATTTTAAATTGGGCTTCAACTTTTTTATTTCGGTCTTCAGCTATTTTGATTTGGTCGTCAGTTGTTTTAATTTGGTCGTCAGTTGTTTTAATTTGGTCTTCAATTGTTTTAATTTGCGCTTAAAAATGTGTGAGATATTCGATACATTTCATAGATTCACTGAAACGACACTTTTCCCAGCCGACTCAGAGATTCGACACATTCGATACATTCGCAAAATTTGCTAAGTTTGTGGCCGATTCGAGACATTCAATAAAATAGCAAACTTGTCCTGAACACCAAAACATAGCAAGCATATCCCTCATTTGAAAGCTCGTGGCATGGCGAGGTAAACAATTAGGTCCAGTTTTGCACTACCTGCCTTTGTTTGCTTGATACCTTCGCCAACATCCTACGGTTCGCAGCCGACTTGAGACATTCGACACATTTGATACATTCGTCAAAATAGTATTGTTCTCAGCCGACTAGAGACATTCGACAGATTCGATACACTCGTCAAAATGGTATTGTTCTCAGCCGACTAGACATTCGACAGATTCGATACACTCGTCAAAATGGTATTGTTCGCAGCCGACTAGAGATATTCGACAGATTCGATACACTCGTCAAAATGGTATTGTTCGCAGCCGACTAGAGATATTCGACAGATTCGATACACTCGTCAAAATGGTATTGTTCGCAGCCGACTAGAGATATTCGACAGATTCGATACACTCGTCAAAATGGTATTGTTCGCAGCCGACTAGAGATATTCGACAGATTCGATACACTCGTCAAAATGGTATTGTTCTCAGCCGACTAGAGACATTCGACAGATTCGATACACTCGTCAAAATGGTATTGTTCGCAGCCGACTAGAGACATTCGACAGATTCGATACACTCGTCAAAATGGTATTGTTCTCAGCCGACTAGAGACATTCGACAGATTCGATACACTCGTCAAAATGGTATTGTTCGCAGCCGACTAGAGATATTCGACAGATTCGATACACTCGTCAAAATGGTATTGTTCTCAGCCGACTAGAGACATTCAACAGATTCGATACACTCGTCAAAATGGTATTGTTCGCAGCCGACTAGAGATATTCGACAGATTCGATACACTCGTCAAAATGGTATTGTTCGCAGCCGACTAGAGACATTCGACAGATTCGATACACTCGCCAAAATGGTATTGTTCGCAGCCGACTAGAGACATTCGACAGATTCGATACACTCGTCAAAATGGTATTGTTCGCAGCCGACTAGAGATATTCGACAGATTCGATACACTCGTCAAAATGGTATTGTTCGCAGCCGACTAGAGACATTCGACAGATTCGATACACTCGTCAAAATGGTATTGTTCGCAGCCGACTAGAGACATTCGACAGATTCGATACACTCGTCAAAATGGTATTGTTCGCAACCGACTAGAGACATTCGACAGATTCGATAAACTCGTCAAAATGGTATTGTTCGCAGCCGACTAGAGACATTCGACAGATTCGATACACTCGTCAAAATGGTATTGTTCGCAGCCGACTAGAGATATTCGACAGATGATCGATACACTCGTCAAAATGGTATTGTTCGCAGCCGACTAGAGACATTCGACAGATTCGATACACTCGTCAAAATGGTATTGTTCGCAGCCGACTAGAGACATTCGACAGATTCGATACACTCGTCAAAATGGTATTGTTCGCAGCCGACTAGAGACATTCGACAGATTCGATACACTCGTCAAAATGGTATTGTTCGCAGCCGACTAGAGACATTCGACAGATTCGATACACTCGTCAAAATGGTATTGTTCTCAGCCGACTAGAGATATTCGACAGATTCGATACACTCGTCAAAATGGTATTGTTCGCAGCCGACTAGAGACATTCGACAGATTCGATACACTCGTCAAAATGGTATTGTTCTCAGCCGACTAGAGACATTCGACAGATTCGATACACTCGTCAAAATGGCATTGTTCGCAGCCGACTAGAGACATTCGACAGATTCGATACACTCGTCAAAATGGTATTGTTCTCAGCCGACTAGAGATATTCGACAGATTCGATACACTCGTCAAAATGGTATTGTTCGCAGCCGACTAGAGACATTCGACAGATTCGATACACTCGTCAAAATGGTATTGTTCTCAGCCGACTAGAGACATTCGACAGATTCGATACACTCGTCAAAATGGTATTGTTCGCAGCCGACTAGAGATATTCGACAGATTCGATACACTCGTCAAAATGGTATTGTTCTCAGCCGACTAGAGATATTCGACAGATTCGATACACTCGTCAAAATGGTATTGTTCTCAGCCGACTAGAGATATTCGACAGATTCGATACACTCGTCAAAATGGTATTGTTCGCAGCCGACTAGAGACATTCGACAGATTCGATACACTCGTCAAAATGGTATTGTTCGCAGCCGACTAGAGACATTCGACAGATTCGATACACTCGTCAAAATGGTATTGTTCGCAGCCGACTAGAGACATTCGACAGATTCGATACACTCGTCAAAATGGTATTGTTCGCAGCCGACTAGAGACATTCGACAGATTCGATACACTCGTCAAAATGGTATTGTTCGCAGCCGACTAGAGACATTCGACAGATTCGATACACTCGTCAAAATGGTATTGTTCGCAGCCGACTAGAGATATTCGACAGATTCGATACACTCGTCAAAATGGTATTGTTCGCAGCCGACTAGAGACATTCGACAGATTCGATACACTCGTCAAAATGGTATTGTTCTCAGCCGACTAGAGACATTCGACAGATTCGATACACTCGTCAAAATGGTATTGTTCGCAGCCGACTAGAGACATTCGACAGATTCGATACACTCGTCAAAATGGTATTGTTCGCAGCCGACTAGAGACATTCGACAGATTCGATACACTCGTCAAAATGGTATTGTTCTCAGCCGACTAGAGACATTCGATGCATTACCCCGACACTTTACCCAGCCGACTCGAGGGATTCGACACATTGGATACATTCGCAAAATGTATTAATTAGATTACTCGGCTGCTTTCCAAAGCGTGAATCATTCGCTTATCATCCACAAACTAAAACATTCCTATAATTTGGATGAAATTGCCGTAAAATGGTTCGTCTCATATCTGTCCGATAGGCATCAGAGGGTCATCGTCAACGGTAAAACATCCAACTGGAAACCAGTAATAACCAGTAAAGAAACCAAACCAGTAAAGAAACCAGAAACCAACAAGAAACCAGTTCCAGAAGGATCTCTTTTGGCTCCGCTCCTGTTCTCACTTTGTATCAACGACTTACCTCGTGAAATTGATTCCGGCTGCCTTCTGTATGCCGACGACGTTAACAATTTTCGCAACATTATCTCACCATCCAGCGGCCTGCTGCTGCAGCAGGATCTAGGTCGTCTGACAGCCTGGTCCGTCAGATGGGGATTACTCTAAATCCAAGTAAATGCTAATTGTTCGCGATCACCCTCAGGAGCGCGCCCGTCCGGACAGAGTATTTTATCAATGCGACGAAACTCGAGCACGTTGGAGATATTCGCAACCAACCTGGATATCACTTTAGATACTAAGCTCACTTTCGCCTCTCACATCAACACATCAACATCACATCACATCAACAAAGCTCACATCAACACATCAACATCACATCACATCAACAAAGCTCACATCAACAACATCGTTAGTAGAGCACGCCGCAGCCTTGGATTATTATTCCGATCGTTTCAAACCGGTTTATGAGGCTCAAAATTCAATAAAAACGCTTTGATGTGTGCCTACTTCTCCAACGTCCGCTCGATTCTACAATATAGTAATGTGATCTGGACGGGTGCGACCGATACCCACACAGTGCGGATCGATCGAGTACAACATAAATTGCTTATATGGCTTATATCAAACACAACATCCGGACACGCCGCTTCCCTGGCATATACTCATCTTTTGAGTCACTTTCAGATAACTTCATTAGCCTCGCGTAGAGTTCAGCACCACCTACTTTTCATCACGAATATGCTCAACTCAAAACTAGATTCTCATATCCTTTTACGCAGCATTTCACTTCATGCACCTACTCGATCGATCCGCACTCAAAGACTGTTTAGTGTGCCTCTCGTTCACGAGGCAACACCGTGACACGGGGTTTATATTTCCGGCTGCGGAGGCCTGCTGAGGGCTCCACACGCGATGAAATACAATACCAACATGTTAACTCAGTGGGAACTGGATCTGGAAACAGGACAGGTACCGGGCCTCACGTCTGGAGATAGAACAGGTACCGGACCTCACGTCTGGAGGCAGGACAGGTGCCGGGCCTCACGGCACCTCACGTCTGGAGACTGGGTCTCACGTCTGGAGACAGGACAGGTATCGGGCCTCACGTCTGGAGACAGGGCAGGTACCGGACCCCACGTCTGGAGACAGGACAGGTACCGGGCTTCACGTCTGGAGACAGGACAGGTACCGGGCCCGGAGGCAGGGCAGGTACCGGACCTCACGTCTGGAAACAGGGCAGGTACCGGACCTCACGTCTTGAAACAGGGCAGGTACCGGACCTCACGTCTGGAGACAGGACAGCTACCGGGCCTGAAGGCAGGGCAGGTACCGGACCTCACGTCTGGAGGCAGGACAGGTGCCAGACCTCACGTCTGGAGGAAAGACAGGCACCGGGCCTGGAGATAGGACAGGTACCTGTCCTGTCTCGAGGGGTGGATCAAGCTCATGCAGACAAATTTGTTTGGCACGCAGTCCTCCCCACCCACTTTAAATCCATTTTGCCATGGAGTTAATATGCTGGGCTCCATTTCAGTCAGTGGCGGCAGAAGGTATTTTCGGATGGGGGGGGGGCAAAGAAACCCAGGGGGACCCCTCGGCCAAAAGGCCCCCTCCCCATGGCCAAAGGCCCCATATAAAATGGCGCGAAATGGTATCTCCTCGAATTTAGGTCACTGTTTTGCAGAGCCTCTAAATGGTCGCAAAACAATAACGTTGGACAGGCCCATGTTGAAGTTTCAGGCCTTCCGAGGTCCCCCTTAGGCCGACTGAGGGCCTTCTGTCGGCCTTAGACAGAAGGCTGGCTGGGGGTACCTCGGGGCCCTCGGTCAAGTTTTCGGTCTAAAAGAACAAATCAAACCAACTTCTTGAAGGGCCCATCTTACAAATTTATGGAGCTTGGGGGCAAAATCATATGTTTGTCACCCCCCCCCCTCCCTCCAACTTCTTGATTGGGGGGGGGGGGGCAGCTGCCCCCTTATCCGCCGCCACTGACTTCAGTGCGTGTGGAGCTCCTCTGCAGACCTCCGCAGCCGGGAAACTGCACCTAGTGCATACATTGCAAGTCCGCTCAATAGATGGCGCTGTGAGCGGGTGCCTTAAGATCCTTAAGGGAAATGCGGAGAAACAGCTTCAATGTATATGCTAACTTTATGAAAATCACTACGGTTGCCAAACAACATACGGATAATTTAAAAAAAAATATTTTCCGATAAAAATACGATATGGACGAAAAAATGGCAAAAGTGTCCCCAAAAGGAGGCCGGTTGGCACCTCCAGATTTGATGTGAAAAATGTAAAAAAATGCATGTAAGTTTGTAATGATATAGCGCATAATAATTTCACAATTAATCTGTGCATGCTTGCAAAAACCTATCGAATGACCCGGCCTATTGAGCACGTCAAACTCGATGAGTTAGGCACCCCTGAATCATTCAGGGGCGCCTAACTCATCGAGTGCAATGCAATGTAGTACATTGCAAACAACACTCAGGGCTAATTCAACCTAATTCATTGTCATTCTGTCATAGGTACCCTGATTTGGCCACAAAACTCGTCCTCCACTACAAAGTGTTACAAATTCCTCCATGTCACACTTACCACCGTCCGCATATTGCCGCAGTCTCTAGAGACCCGTGTTGGCTGGCTGACATTTACCTACCACCGCCCGCATATTACCGCAGTCTCTAGTCTCTAGAGACCCGTGTTGGCTGGCTGACATTTACCTACCACCGCCCGCATATTGCCGCAGTCTCTAGTCTCTAGAGACCCGTATTGGCTGGCTGACATTCACTTACCACCGCCCGCATATTACCGCAGTCTCTAGTCCAGGAGCCGGCAACCTTTTTAGGGCGCGAGCCGGATGAGAGATCTGGAAGCAGTCGGCGGGCCGGGGCATAAATCGATACAATTGACGGCAATGACGTGTCACATTTGGGAAATATGACAGCGTAATTAATGCATTTCAAAAGTTGTCTTAACAGCTGAGATGTTTTGCCGTATGTCACATGGTGGAATATGTATACCTTCTTAGACAGACTGCGCCAGCAGGCAAAATCTATCTTAAAAAAAGAATGAAAGCACGTCTCAACTTCATTAGCCGACCAGTGTGACCCAAAAATACTTGACTTCCGAGGATTCAATTTGTGCCAGCAGGCAAAAATGAGAATGAAAACATCACGAATGCACGCATTTACTTTATTGACATCATCGATCAGCGTACCTCGATCTGTCTTCCAGCGGCGGCGAGAGACCACACAAACGTACAGTTCGTCTCTCAGTGCGAAGGTTGGTGCTGCTTTTTGCCGCGGACGAGCACATCGATGTTCGGCTTGATGGATGACGTGGCCAGTCGGAGAACGTCGTTGAGGTGACGATCGGACACCTGGGAGCGAAGGCGGGACTTCGTGTACTTACTGTATCTTCGAGAAGAGCTGTTCACAGCAGTAGGTACTGCCAAACATCGCCACGATGCGCTGGACGTGAGAGGCGTAGTTGGGGTAGCTGCCTGTTGGGATGACGATGTCGCGGAAGAAGGGCAGAGGCGAGGACGTGCGATATTTCCCTCTGAGCTCGTCGCTGCTCTGCAGCTCCACCAGCTCCATCTGCAGAGAGGCAGGGGCTTCATCGACTGGGAAGTCGAATGGGGCTGTGACGAGCTTGAAGTCCGAAGCAAGTGCCCGGACTCCAGTGAAGCGGCGCGCGAACTCCTGTTGCAGGGTAGCAACATCATCAGCACAGACTTCGCCGTCAACACCATCCGCGGCGCAAGCGGCCAGACGAGGGAAGTGATCGAATCTGCCCTGAGACAGCTGGGTCTTCCACAGGCGCAGTTTGACCTCGAAGGCGGTGACGTGGGCATGCATATCGGTCACGAGGAGGCCCTTTCCCTGGAGCTCGAGGTTCAAGGCGTTCAGGTGAGACGTGAGGTCAGCGAGCAGCGCCAGGTCGGCTAACCACCGTGGGTCGCAGTACTTCTCAGCGTGGGACTGTCCTTCTCACGCAGGAAACTGGCGATTTCCTGCCTGAGGTCCACACGCAGGACAGCATGGTCCCACGACTCAGCCAGCGCACTTCGCTGAAGTAGAGCAGATCACCGTCAGTTCCCTCACTTCGTCGTCCATCAGGGACTGGAACTGACGGTGGTTTAGGCTGCGAGACAAGATGTAGTTGACGGACTTTACCACCACCGACATCACATCCACCAAGTTGGCAGACTTAGCACAGAGCGCCTCCTGGTGAATGATGCAGTGCATCTTCTGTATCGGCTGTGTGTGTCCGGACGCCTCACAGTGACGCACCAGCAGAGAGGCGGCGCCCTTTTTCTCTCCGACCATGGCAGGAGCACCGTCTGTGGTCACGCACACGAGGCGTGAGAGGTCCAACGAATGTTGTTTCACGCACTGAAGCACCGCGTCAAATATGTCCTGTCCTGTTGTGGTGTTGCGCAGCGGAACGAGCTGCAGGAATTCTTCGAATACCTGCAAGTCGGTGGTTACACCCCGGATGAAAACAGCCTGTTGGGCTGTGTCCTTGACGTCAGTGCTCTCATCAAGAGCCAGGGCGAATGCGACAAGGTCGGAGATCCGTGATTTGACAGAGTCATGTATATCGTCCGACATGTCTTCGATGCGGCGACAGACAGTGCGAGACGACAGAGAAACGGCATCAAACGCAGATCGCTGATCAGGGCAGATGCAGTCAACTGTGGTGAGCAGGCATTCTTTGATGAAGTATCCGTCTGTGAACGGCTTCATCCTGGAAGCTATGAGTCGGGATACCTCATAGCTGGCACGTGACACATTCTCACCTTTTTCAGCTTGCTTCTGGAAGAGCGAAGTGCTCTTCTGCAGATTCCCGGATAGTCTGACGACGGCAGCCTTCTTCTCAGCAGCAGACATCGATGCGTAGCTTGATTTGCCGTGTTCAGTTTCCCAGTGGCGGCGCACATTGAACTCTTTGAGAACGGCCACTGCCTTCAAACAGATGACACACTGGGCCTTCCCAAAGCGCTCGATGAACATGTAATTCTCCCACTCAGGATTGAACGCTCTGCATTCGAGGTCAACCTTTCTCTTTTTGACAGGTGGAGTAGCAGACATGATGAACACCGCGCGATTGAAAAGCAGTCACCGATTCACCTCCCTTAGCTCCGAATTACGCCAGACAACTCGGTATTTCATCACTTTGAACGCATTGAACTGCGTTTTCTTTTATGTCACGCGCAACCGATCTCGTGATGTATCGAGTGTGGCACCTCCAACGCGAAGATACAAATAAAAAGGGTAGGTAAGTGTGCAGACCGGTGCAGACTGCGACCTCCCTGGACCTCCCTGGTCCTCTACCTCCCTGGTCCTCTATCACCCTGGACTGCGACAGCCTGTCAGATGTCTGTAGATGTCTAGCAGTCAACGTTTAGTAAACACTGCTGATCAAAGCTTACTCTTGCTGGTTTGTCTAAATAAGAAGTAATAATTGCAAGTCGTGCTTGGAAACTGGTGAAATATATGTAGCGATAAATATTTTTACAATGTTTACAACGGTCACTTTTTGTTAAAACTATTTTCGATTTCTGAAGGCACCGCGGGCCGGAATACAATGTAAGTTGCCGATACCAGCCGCGGGTCGGACGTCAGGCGGTCGCGGGCCGGATCCGGCCCACGGGCCGGAGGTTGCCGACCCCTGCTCTAGTCTCTAGAGACCCGTGTTGGCTGGCTGACATTTACCTACCACCGCCCGCATATTGCCGCAGTCTCTAGTCT
>JAXIVJ010014789.1:0-33415 GCA_036785665.1 Chirona hameri
GCGTGACCTGGTCGGTCACAGATATTATCAGCAACCCCAGCTGTCCCGCTCTTTGGAGGCCATGCAGCGTGACCTGGTCGGTCACCAGACCACGTGACGTCCTGCGGCGCTGCGCGGCGCCCCCGTCACGTGCGCGTTACGGTCGGGGCGCGCGGCATTAGTCGGCGTTCATCCGCGAAACTAACGTATCTCCGGCACTGAGCTCTCTCCCCCAGTCTCGGACGTCCGAGGCAGAGGCATACGCAGAGGCAGAGGCAGGACCGAGGAGGCAGAGGCATCCGAGAGCGCCGAGAGCTGGCACAACAGCGCCTGATCGCCGAGACTGGCCAGCCGCCTGCTTATGTAGCTGATGAGGCTCATTTTTCGGCACAGTGCGTCACTATATCTCCGCAGGAACGCTGCGGTATTGATGAGCTGGACCCCACACGCTCTTCACGAGATACTGTGCCAGGCCCTTTTGGCTGGCGCAATCGCCTTGTTTTTTGTCGCCGCCCGTCGCCAGTGGTGGTGATGTGGTTTCTGTGTGTGTCGTGTTATTCCCCAGGGGCGTGGATATGGCGTGAATAAGCGACCGAGATGCCGATAAAGCCGAGTGACAACGCCTTTTATGCGACGTCGTTTCCAAAACATGAATCACTCAGGCCCAACTGTTCGCGCACGTCAGAATAAATTTCGTAGCTTGACATTCGGACGACGTATTGCCCTCAGGCTAAGCAACCATGTAACGCATCGGCTAGAAAAACGTTCTGTGCATACAGAGTCTGGCCGACAAATTGTAAAATTGATCTTGCGCGCGTCGTTGGCGCCGCCACACTGAGTACAAAGGAGAGGGCTGCCGGCGGGCACAATAGGCATCGCGGCGGAAGACGGCGTTTATCACCCTCAGAGACTGACGAAAGAAGACCGGAGCCGCACGTCTCGGCAGCCTTCAAAGGTGAAAAACTGACAACAACTTGGGAATATTACCGGCAAATAGTAAAATAAGGCCCACAAGATATTAAACAAATGTAGTTATTAATCAAATTCACTTATATCCCCTGTCATTGAAGATTCTCTTATACATTCTTTCTTGTTTTTTACCTCCTTCACTACCTGAAATCAAGTTTTTCATCATTCGCATAATTCTGCTTCGTATTTCCTTTCTTCCCTCTGTCATCTTCGCGCGCCGTGCCAGTGCCCGGAGGCACGCTGCCTGTCCCGCTGCTGTCGCGTCTCTACGGCTGCTGTTCAGTCATCAGTAGCACACCTCAGCGACCGAGGTGGAGGAGGGAGAGGGAGAGAAGGAGGGAGAGGAGGAGAGGGAGAGGAGGAGAGGGAGAGAAGAAGAGGGAGAGAAGGAGAGGGAGAGAAGGAGAGGGAGAGAAGGAGGGAGAGGAGGAGAGGGAGAGGAGGAGAGGGAGAGAAGGAGAGGGAGAGAAGGAGAGGGAGAGAAGGAGAGGGAGAGAAGGAGGGAGAGAAGGAGGGAGAGAAGGAGGGAGAGAAGGAGGGAGAGAAGGAGAGGGAGAGGAGGAGAGGAAGAGAAGGAGAGGGAGAGAAGGAGAGGGAGAGAAGGAGAGGGAGAGAAGGAGAGGGAGAGAAGGAGAGGGAGAGAAGGAGAGGGAGAGAAGGAGAGGGAGAGAAGGAGAGGGAGAGAAGGAGAGGGAGAGAAGGAGAGGGAGAGAAGGAGAGGGAGAGAAGGAGAGGGAGAGAAGGATAGGGAGATAAGGAGAGGGAGAGAAGGAGAGGGAGAGAAGGAGAGGGAGATAAGGAGAGGGAGAGAAGGAGAGGGAGAGAAGGAGAGGGAGAGAAGGAGAGGGAGATAAGGAGAGGGATAGAAGGAGAGGGAGAGAAGGAGAGGGAGATAAGGAGAGGGAGAGAAGGAGAGGGAGAGAAGGAGAGGGAGAGAAGGAGAGGGAGAGGAGAGGGAGAGAAGGAGAGGGAGAGAAGGAGAGGGAGAGAAGGAGAGGGAGAGAAGGAGAGGGAGAGAAGGAGAGGGAGAGAAGGAGGGAGAGGAAGAGAGGGAGAGAAGGAGAGGGAGATAGGGAGAGGGAGAGAAGGAGAGGGAGAGAAGGAGAGGGATAGAAGGAGAGGGAGAGAAGGAGAGGGAGAGAAGGAGAGGGAGATAAGGAGAGGGAGAGAAGGAGAGGGAGAGAAGGAGAGGGAGAGAAGGAGAGGGAGAGAAGGAGAGGGAGAGAAGGAGATGGAGAGAAGGAGATGGAGAGAAGGAGAGGGAGAGAAGGAGAGGGAGAGAAGGAGAGGGAGATAAGGAGAGGGAGATAAGGAGAGGGAGATAAGGAGAGGGAGATAAGGCGAGGGAGATAAGGAGAGGGAGAGGAGAGGGAGAGAAGGAGAGGGAGAGAAGGAGAGGGAGAGAAGGAGAGGGAGAGAAGGAGAGGGAGAGAAGGAGAGGGAGAGAAGGAGAGGAAGAGAAGGATAGGGAGAGAAGGAGAGGGAGAGAAGGAGAGGGAGAGAAGGAGAGGGAGATAAGGAGAGGGAGAGAAGGAGAGGGAGAGAAGGAGAGGGAGATAAGGAGAGGGAGAGAAGGAGATGGAGAGAAGGAGAGGGAGAGAAGGAGATGGAGAGAAGGAGAGGGAGAGAAGGAGAAGGAGAGAAGGAGAGGGAGAGAAGGAGAGGGAGAGAAGGAGAGGGAGAGAAGGAGAGGGAGAGAAGTATAGGGAGAGAAGGAGAGGGAGAGAAAAAGAGGGAGAGAAGGAGAGGGAGAGAAGGAGAGGGAGAGAAGGAGAGGGAGAGAAGGAGAGGGAGAGAAGGAGAGGGAGAGAAGGAGAGGGAGAGAAGGAGAGGGAGAGAAGGAGAGGGAGATAAGGAGAGGGAGATAAGGCGAGGGAGATAAGGAGAGGGAGAGAAGGAGAGGGAGAGAAGGAGAGGGAGAGAAGGAGAGGGAGAGAAGGAGAGGGAGAGAAGGAGAGGGAGAGAAGGAGAGGGAGATAAGGAGAGGGAGAGAAGGAGAGGGAGAGAAGGAGAGGGAGAGAAGGAGAGGGAGAGAAGGAGAGGGAGAGAAGGAGAGGGAGAGAAGGAGAGGGAGAGAAGGAGAGGGAGAGAAGGAGAGGGAGAGAAGGAGAGGGAGAGAAGGAGGGAGAGGAGGAGAGGGAGAGAAGGATAGGGAGAGAAGGAGAGGGAGAGAAGGAGAGGGAGAGAAGGAGAGGGAGATAAGGAGAGGGAGAGAAGGAGAGGGAGATAAGGAGAGGGAGAGAAGGAGAGGGAGAGAAGGAGAGGGAGAGAAGGAGAGGGAGAGAAGGAGATGGAGAGAAGGAGAGGGAGAGAAGGAGAGGGAGATAAGGAGGGGGAGAGAAGGATAGGGAGAGAAGGAGAGGGAGAGAAGGAGAGGGAGAGAAGGAGAGGGAGAGAAGGAGAGGGAGAGAAGGAGAGGGAGAGAAGGAGAGGGGAGAGAGGGAGAGGGAGAGAATGAGAGGGAGAGAGGGAGAGGGAGAGAAGAAGAGGGAGAGAAGGAGGGGGAGAGAAGGAGAGGGAGAGAAGGAGAGGGAGAGAAGGAGAGGGAGAGAAGGAGAGGGAGAGAAGGAGAGGGAGAGAAGGAGAGGGAGAGAAGGAGAGGGAGAGAAGGAGAGGGAGAGAAGGAGAGGGAGAGAAGGAGAGGGAGAGAAGGAGGGAGAGGAGGAGAGGGAGAGAAGGAGAGGGAGAGAAGGAGAGAGAGAGAGAGAAGGAGAGGGAGAGAAGGAGAGGGAGAGAAGGAGAGGGAGAGAAGGAGAGGGAGAGAAGGAGAGGGAGATAAGGAGAGGGAGAGGAGGAAGGAGAGGGAGAGCAGGAGAGGGAGATAAGGAGAGGGAGAGAAGGAGAGGGAGAGAAGGAGAGGGAGAGAAGGAGAGGGAGAGAAGGAGAGGGAGAGAATGAGAGGGAGAGAAGGAGAGGGAGAGAAGGAGAGGGAGAGAGAAGGAGAGGGAGAGAAGGAGAGGGAGAGAAGGAGAGGGAGAGAAGGAGAGGGAGAGAAGGAGAGGGAGAGAAGGAGAGGGAGAGAAGGAGAGGGAGAGAAGGAGAGGGAGAGAAGGAGAGGGAGAGAAGGAGAGGGAGAGAAGGAGAGGGAGAGAAGGAGAGGGAGAGAAGGAGAGGGAGAGAAGGAGAGGGAGAGAAGGAGAGGGAGAGAAGGAGAGGGAGAGAAGGAGAGGGAGAGAAGGAGAGGGAGAGAAGGAGGGAGAGAAGGAGAGGGAGAGAAGGAGAGGGAGAGGAGAGGGAGAGAAGGAGAGGAAGAGAAGGAGAAGGAGAGAAGGAGAGGGAGAGAAGGAGAGGGAGAGAAGGAGAGGGAGAGAAAGAGAGGGAGAGAAGGAGAGGGAGAGAAGGAGAGGGAGAGAAGGAGAGGGAGAGAAGGAGAGGGAGAGAAGGAGAAGGAGAGAAGGAGAGGGAGAGAAGGAGAGGGAGAGAAGGAGAGGGAGAGAAGGAGAGGGAGAGAAGGAGATGGAGAGAAGGAGAGGGAGATAAGGAGAGGGAGAGAAGGAGAGGGAGAGAAGGAGAGGGAGAGAAGGAGAGGGAGAGAAGGAGAGGGAGAGAAGGAGAGGGAGAGAAGGAGCGGGAGAGAAGGAGAGGGAGAGAAGGAGAGGGAGAGAAGGAGAGGGAGAGAAGGAGAGGGAGAGAAGGAGAGGGAGAGAAGGAGAGGGAGAGAAGGAGAGGGAGAGAAGGAGAGGGAGAGAAGGAGAGGGAGAGAAGGAGAGGGAGAGAAGGAGAGGGAGATAAGGAGAGGGAGAGAAGGAGAGGGAGAGAAGGAGAGGGAGAGAAGGAGAGGGAGAGAAGGAGAGGGAGAAAAGGAGAGGGAGAGAGGGAGAGGGAGAGAAGGAGAGGGAGAGAAGGAGAGGGAGAGAAGGAGAGGGAGAGAAGGAGAGGGAGATAAGGAGAGGGAGATAAGGAGAGGGAGAGAAGGAGAGGGAGAGAAGGAGAGGGAGAGAAGGAGAGGGAGAGAAGGAGAGGGAGAGAAGGAGAGGGAGAGAAGGAGAGGGAGAGAAGGAGAGGGAGAGAAGGAGAGGGAGAGAAGGAGAGGGAGAGAAGGAGAGGGAGAGAAGGAGAGGGAGAGAAGGAGAGGGAGATAAGGAGAGGGAGAGAAGGAGAGGGAGAGAAGGAGAGGGAGAGAAGGAGAGGGAGATAAGGAGAGGGAGAGAAGGAGAGGGAGAGAAGGAGAGGGAGAGAAGGAGAGGGAGAGAAGGAGAGGGAGATAAGGAGAGGGAGAGAAGGAGAGGGAGAGAAGGAGAGGGAGATAAGGAGAGGGAGAGAAGTAGAGTGAGAGAAGGAGAGGGAGAGAATGAGAGGGAGAGAAGGAGAGGGATAGAAGGAGAGGGAGGGAAGGAGAGGGAGAGAAGGAGAGGGAGAGAAGGAGAGGGAGAGAAGGAGAGGGAGAGGAGAGGGAGAGAAGGAGAGGGAGAGAAGGAGAGGGAGAGAAGGAGAGGGAGAGAAGGAGAGGGAGAGAAGGAGAGGGAGATAAGGATAGGGAGAGAAGGAGAGGGAGAGAAGGAGAGGGAGAGAAGGAGAGGGAGAGAAGGAGAGGGAGAGAAGGAGAGGGAGAGAAGGAGAGGGAGAGAAGGAGAGGGAGAGAAGGAGAGGGAGAGAAGGAGAGGGAGAGAAGGAGAGGGAGAGAAGGAGAGGGAGAGAAGGAGAGGGAGAGAAGGAGAGGGAGAGAAGGAGAGGGAGAGAAGGAGAGGGAGAGAAGGAGAGGGAGAGAAGGAGGGAGAGAAGGAGAGGGAGAGAAGGAGAGGGAGATAAGGAGAGGGAGAGAAGGAGAGGGAGATAAGGAGAGGGAGAGAAGGAGAAGGAGAGAAGGAGAGGGAGCGAAGGAGAGGGAGAGAAGGAGAGGGAGAGAAGGAGAGGGAGAGAAGGAGAGGGAGAGAAGGAGGGAGAGAAGGAGAGGGAGAGAAGGAGAGGGAGAGAAGGAGAGGGAGAGAAGGAGAGGGAGAGAAGGAGAGGGAGAGAAGGAGAAGGAGAGAAGGAGAGGGAGAGAAGTTGAGGGAGAGAAGGAGGGAGACCGCCGCGCCTCTTCCACCGCAGATAGCGTGGGCACGGCGCGAATTCCGCCACGCACGCCGCAGGGAAATTAAATTTTTATAGTCTTTATCCGGATCGGGCCGAGGGTGCGGCGATGCCAGGCCCGGCGCAGTCGGTCGGTTTATAAAACGGTGGCGGCTTCGATCGGCCGGTGATCTAGGGGCGCCGCGGAGTCCGCGAGGCGGGAGACGGAGGCGGGGACGACCGGCGGATGGACGGGACACGGGGAAGGGTGCGTCCATCGGCGGCCGTATATATCGACTGGTGGCCGGTCGCCCCGCTGGGATGCAAATGATACACCGACGGGGAGTCGCGCCGAAAGACTCGAACTCGTGCTGGAGTCGGCCCAGGCACGGACACGGACACGGGGCGGAGACGGCCGGGGAGCTGACGACGGCGCGCATCCCATGCTGAGTGCGCTCCGCAGCCGTGGACGGGGCCGGTCAGACAGACGCCGGAAGCGAGGAATGCACTGGTGGTGAAACGAGTGCCAGCAATGATTAATAATACCATAATTTGTAACAAATACAAAGTATGCCTGTAATCAATGGGCAACTGACCTGTAAACCAACGTAGATTTGCATCAAGTTTTAAGCACATTATGCCCGAACTGTCACCACATGGTGTGGCCAGATGGTGTCAGATGGTGTGGCCAGATGGTGCCATCATGGTGTGGCCAGATTATGCCATCATGGTTTGGCCAGATGGTGCGATCATGGTGTGGCCAGATGGTGCCATCATGGTGTGGCCAGATGGTGCCATCATGGTGTGGCCAGATGGTGCGATCATGGTGTGGCCAGATGGTGCCATCATGGTGTGGCCAGATGGTGCCATCATGGTATGGCCAGATGGTGAGATCATGGTGTGGCCAGATTATGCCATCATGGTGTGGCCAGATTATGCCATCATGGTGTGGCCAGATGGTGCCATCATGGTATGGCCAGATGGTGCGATCATGGTGTGGCCAGATGGTGCCATCATGGTGTGGCCAGATGGTGCCATCATGGTGTGGCCAGATGGTGCCATCATGGTTTGGCCAGATGGTGCCATCATGGTGTGGCCAGATGGTGCCATCATGGTGTGGCCAGATGGTGCCATCATGGTGTGGCCTGATGGTGCCATCATGGTGTGGCCAGATGGTGCTATCATGGTGTGGCCAGATGGTGCCATCATGGTGTCGCCAGATGGTGCCATCATGGTGTGGCCAGATGGTGCGATCATGGTGTGGCCAGATTATGCCATCATGGTTTGGCCAGATGGTGCCATCATGGTGTGGCCAGATGGTGCGATCATGGTGTGGCCAGATTGTGCCATCATGGTTTGGCCAGATGGTGCGATCATGGTGTGACCAGATGGTGCGATCATGGTGTGGCCAGATTATGCCATCATGGTTTGGCCAGATGGTGCGATCATGGTGTGGCCAGATTGTGCCATCATGGTGTGGCCAGATGGTGCGGTCATGGTGTGGCCAGATGGTGCGATCATGGTGTGGCCAGATGGTGCGATCATGGTGTGGCCAGGTTATGCCATCATGGTTTGGCCAGATAGTGCGATCATGATGTGGCCAGATTATGCCATCATGGTTTGGCCAGATGGTGCGATCATGGTGTGGCCAGATTGTGCCATCATGGTGTGGCCAGATGGTGCCATCATGGTGTGGCCAGATGGTGCCATCATGGTGCGATCATGGTGTGGCCAGATTATGCCATCATGGTGTGGCCAGATGGTGCGATCATGGTGTGGCCAGATTGTGCCATCATGGTGTGGCCAGATGGTACGATCATGGTGTGGCCAGATGGTGCGATCATGGTGTCGCCAGATGGTGCGATCATGGTGTGGCCAGATTATGCCATCATGGTTTGGCCAGATGGTGCGATCATGGTGTGGCCAGATTGTGCCATCATGGTGTGGCCAGATGGTGCGATCATGGTGTGGCCAGATGGTGCGATCGTGGTGTGGCCAGATGGTGCGATCATGGTGTGGCCAGATTATGCCATCATGGTTTGGCCAGATGGTGCGATCATGGTGTGGCCAGATGGTGCGATCATGGTGTGGCCAGATGGTGCGATCATGGTGTGGCCAGATGGTGCCATCATGGTGTGGCCAGATGGTGCCATCATGGTGTGGCCAGATGGTGCCATCATGGTGTGGTCAGATGGTGTGGCCAGATGGTGCCATCATGGTGTGGCCAGATTATGCCATCATGGTTTGGCCAGATGGTGCCATCATGGTGTGGCCAGATGGTGCCATCATGGTTTGGCCAGATGGTGCCATCATGGTGTGTCCAGATGGTGCGATCATGGTGTGGCCAGATGGTGCGATCATGGTGTGGCCAGATTATGCCATCATGGTTTGGCCAGATGGTGCGATCATGGTGTGGCCAGATTGTGCCATCATGGTGTGGCCAGATGGTGCGATCATGGTGTGGTCAGATGGTGCCATCATGGTGTGGCCAGATGGTGCCATCATGGTGTGGCCAGATTATGACATCATGGTTTGGCCAGATGGTGCGATCATGGTGTGGCCAGATGGTGCGATCATGGTGTGGCCAGATTATGCCATCATGGTTTGGCCAGCTGGTGCGATCATGGTGTGGCCAGATTGTGCCATCATGGTGTGGCCAGATGGTGCGATCATGGTGTGGCCAGATTATGCCATCATGGTTTGGCCAGATGGTGCGATCATGGTGTGGCCAGATGGTGCGATCATGGTGTGGCCAGATTATGCCATCATGGTTTGGCCAGATGGTGCGATCATGGTGTGGCCAGATGGTGCGATCATGGTATGGCCAGATGGTGCGATCATGGTGTGGCCAGATGGTGCCATCATGGTGTGGCCAGATGGTGCCATCATGGTGTGGCCAGATGGTGCCATCATGATGTGGCCAGATGGTGTCATTATGGTGTGGCCAGATGGTGCCATCATGGTGTGGCTAGATGGTGCCATCATGGTGTCGCCAGATGGTGCGATCATGGTGTGGCCAGATGGTGCCATCATGGTGTGGCCAGATTGTGCCATCATGGTGTGGCCAGATGGTGCCATCATGGTGTGGCCAGATGGTGCCATCATGGTGTGGCCAGATGGTGCCATCATGGTGTGGCCAGATGGTGCGATCATGGTGTGGCCAGATGGTGCGATCATGGTGTGGCCAGATTATGCCATCATGGTTTGGCCAGATGGTGCGATCATGGTTTGACCAGATTGTGCCATCATGGTGTGGCCAGATGGTGCGATCATGGTGTGGCCAGATGGTGCGATCATGGTGTGGCCAGATGGTGCCATCATGGTGTGGCCAGATGGTGCCATCATGGTGTGGTCAGATGGTGTGGCCAGATGGTGCCATCATGGTGTGGCCAGATTATGCCATCATGGTTTGGCCAGATGGTGCGATCATGGTGTGGCCAGATGGTGCGATCATGGTGTGGCCAGATTATGCCATCATGGTTTGGCCAGATGGTGCGATCATGGTGTGGCCAGATTGTGCCATCATGGTGTGGCCAGATGGTGCGATCATGGTGTGGCCAGATGGTGCCATCATGGTGTGGCCAGATTATGACATCATGGTTTGGCCAGATGGTGCGATCATGGTGTGGCCAGATGGTGCGATCATGGTGTGGCCAGATTATGCCATCATGGTTTGGCCAGCTGGTGCGATCATGGTGTGTCCAGATTGTGCCATCATGGTGTGGCCAGATGGTGCGATCATGGTGTGGCCAGATTATGCTATCATGGTTTGGCCAGATGGTGCGATCATGGTGTGGCCAGATGGTGCGATCATGGTGTGGCCAGATTATGCCATCATGGTTTGGCCAGATGGTGCCATCATGGTGTGGCTAGATGGTGCCATCATGGTGTCACCAGATGGTGCGATCATGGTGTGGCCAGATGGTGCCATCATGGTGTGGCCAGATGGTGCCATCATGGTGTGGCCAGATTGTGCCATCATGGTGTGGCCAGATGGTGTCATCATGGTGTGGCCAGATGGTGCCATCATGGTGTGGCCAGATGGTGCCATCATGGTTTGGCCAGATGGTGCCATCATGGTGTGGCCAGATGGTGCGATCATGGTGTGGCCAGATTATGCCATCATGGTTTGGCCAGATGGTGCGATCATGGTGTGGCCAGATGGTGCGATCATGGTGTGGCCAGATTATGCCATCATGGTTTGGCCAGCTGGTGTGATCATGGTGTGGCCAGATTGTGCCATCATGGTGTGGCCAGATGGTGCGATCATGGTGTGGCCAGATTATGCCATCATGGTTTGGCCAGATGGTGCGATCATGGTGTGGCCAGATGGTGCGATCATGGTGTGGCCAGATTATGCCATCATGGTTTGGACAGATGGTGCGATCATGGTGTGGCCAGATGGTGCGATCATGGTATGGCCAGATGGTGCGATCATGGTGTGGCCAGATGGTGCCATCATGGTGTGGCCAGATGGTGCCATCATGGTGTGGCCAGATGGTGCCATCATGGTGTGGCCAGATGGTGTCATCATGGTGTGGCCAGATGGTGCCATCATGGTGTGGCTAGATGGTGCCATCATGGTGTGGTCAGATGGTGCCATCATGGTGTGGCCAGATGGTGCCATCATGGTGTGGCCAGATTGTGCCATCATGGTGTGGCCAGATGGTGCCATCATGGTGTGGCCAGATGGTGCGATCATGGTGTGGCCAGATTGTGCCATCATGGTGTGGCCAGATGGTGCGATCATGGTGTGGCCAGATTATGTCATCATGGTTTGGCCAGATGGTGCGATCATGGTGTGGCCAGATGGTGCGATCATGGTATGACCAGATTATGCCATCATGTTTTGGCCAGATGGTGCGATCATGGTGTGGCCAGATTGTGCCATCATGGTGTGGCCATATGGTGCGATCATGGTGTGGCCAGATTATGCCATCATGGTTTGGCCAGATGGTGCGATCATGGTGTGGCCAGATGGTGCGATCATGGTGTGGCCAGATGGTGCCATCATGGTGTGGCCAGATGGTGCGATCATGGTGTGGCCAGATGGTGCTATCATGGTGTGACCAGATGGTGCGATCATGGTGTGGCCAGATGGTGCGATCATGGTGTGGCCAGATGGTGCCATCATGGTGTGGCCAGATGGTGCGATCATGGTGTGGCCAGATGGTGCTATCATGGTGTGGCCAGATGGTGCGATCATGGTGTGGCCAGATGGTGCCACCATGGTGTGGCCAGATGGTGCCATCATGGTGTGGCCAGATGGTGCTGTCATTGTGTGGCCAGGTTGTGCCATCATGGTGTCGCCAGATGGTGCCATCATGGTGTGGCCAGATGGTGCCATCATGGTGTCGCCAGATGGTGCGATCATGGTGTGGCCAGATGGTGACATCATGGTGTGGCCAGATGGTGCCATCATGGTGTGGCCAGATTGTGCCATCATGGTGTGGCCAGATGGTGCCATCATGGTGTGGTAAGATGGTGTGGCCAGATGGTGCCATCATGGTGTGGCCAGATTATGCCATCATGGTTTGGCCAGATGGTGCGATCATGGTGTGGCCAGATGGTGCGATCATGGTGTGGCCAGATTATGCCATCATGGTTTGGCCAGATGGTGCGATCATGGTGTGGCCAGATTGTGCCATCATGGTGTGGCCAGATGGTGCGATCATGGTGTGGCCAGATGGTGCCATCATGGTGTGGCCAGATGGTGCCATCATGGTATGACCAGATGGTGCTATCATGGTGTGGCCAGATTATGCCATCATGGTGTGGCCAGATGGTGCGATCATGGTATGACCAGATGGTGCGATCATGGTGTGGCCAGATGGTGCCATCATGGTGTGGCCAGATGGTGCCATCATGGTGTGGCCAGATGGTGCCATCATGGTGTGACCAGATGGTGTCATCATGGTGTGGCCAGATTGTGCCATCATGGTGTGGCCAGATGGTGCGATCATGGTTTGGCCAGATGGTGCCATCATGGTGTGGCCAGATGGTGCTATCATGGTGTGGCCAGATTATGCCATCATGGTGTGGCCAGATGGTGCGATCATGGTATGGCCATATGGTGCGATCATGGTGTGGCCAGATGGTGCAATCATGGTGTGGCCAGATGGTGCCATCATGGTGTGGCCAGATGGTGCCATCATGTTGTGGCCAGATGGTGTCATCATGGTGTGGCCAGATGGTGCCATCATGGTGTGGCTAGATGGTGCCATCATGGTTGTCACCAGATGGTGCGATCATGGTGTGGCCAGATGGTGCCATCATGGTGTGGCCAGATGGTGCCATCATGGTGTGGCCAGATTGTGCCATCATGGTGTGGCCAGATGGTGCGATCATGGTGTGGCCAGATTATGTCATCATGGTTTGGCCAGATGGTGCGATCATGGTGTGGCCAGATGGTGCGATCATGGTGTGACCAGATTATGCCATCATGTTTTGGCCAGATGGTGCGATCATGGTGTGGCCAGATTGTGCCATCATGGTGTGGCCATATGGTGCGATCATGGTGTGGCCAGATTATGCCATCATGGTTTGGCCAGATGGTGCGATCATGGTGTGGCCAGATGGTGCGATCATGGTGTGGCCAGATGGTGCTATCATGGTGTGGCCAGATGGTGCGATCATGGTGTGGCCAGATGGTGCTATCATGGTGTGGCCAGATGGTGCGATCATGGTGTGGCCAGATGGTGCCACCATGGTGTGGCCAGATGGTGCCATCATGGTGTGGCCAGATGGTGCCATCATGGTGTGGCCAGATGGTGCCATCATGGTGTGGCCATATGGTGCCATCATGGTGTGGCCAGATGGTGCCATCATGGTGTCGCCAGATGGTGCGATCATGGTGTGGCCAGATGGTGACATCATGGTGTGGCCAGATGGTGCCATCATGGTGTGGCCAGATTGTGCCATCATGGTGTGGCCAGATGGTGCCATCATGGTGTGGCCAGATGGTGCCATCATGGTGTGGTAAGATGGTGTGGCCAGATGGTGCCATCATGGTGTGGCCAGATTATGCCATCATGGTTTGGCCAGATGGTGCGATCATGGTGTGGCCAGATGGTGCGATCATGGTGTGGCCAGATTATGCCATCATGGTTTGGCCAGATGGTGCGATCATGGTGTGGCCAGATTGTGCCATCATGGTGTGGCCAGATGGTGCCATAATGGTTTGGCCAGATGGTGCGATCATGGTGTGGCCAGATTGTGCGATCATGGTGTGGCCAGATGGTGCGATCATGGTGTGGCCAGATGGTGCCATCATGGTGTGGCCAGATGGTGCTATCATGGTGTGGCCAGATTATGCCATCATGGTGTGGCCAGATGGTGCCATCATGGTTTGGCCAGATGGTGCGAACATGGGGTGGCCAGATCGTGCCATCATGGTGTGGCCAGATGGTGCGATCATGGTGTGGCCAGATTATGCCATCATGGTTTGGCCAGATGGTGCGATCATAGTGTGGCCAGATGGTGCGATCATGGTGTGGCCAGATATGCCATCATGGTTTGGCCAGATGGTGCGATCATGGTGTGGCCAGATGGTGCCATCATGGTGTGGCCAGATGGTGCTATCATGGTGTGACCAGATGGTGCGATCATGGTGTGGCCAGATGGTGCCATCATGGTGTGACCAGATGGTGCCATCATGGTGTGTCCAGATGGTGCCATCATGGTGTGGCCAGATGGTGCCATCATGTTGTGGCCAGATGGTGCCATCATGGTGTGGCCAGATGGTGTGGCCAGATGGTGCCATCATGGTGTGGCCAGATGGTGCTATCATGGTGTGGCCAGATGGTGCGATCATGGTGTGGCCAGATGGTGCCATCATGGTGTGGCCAGCTGGTGCGATCATGGTGTGGCCAGATGGTGCCATCATGGTGTGGCCAGATGGTACCATCATGGTGTCGCCAGATGGTGCGATCATGGTGTGGCCAGATGGTGCCATCATGGTGTGGCCAGATGGTGCCATCATGGTGTGGCCAGATTGTGCCATCATGGTGTAGCCAGATGGTGCCATCATGGTGTGGCCAGATGGTGCCATCATGGTGTGGCCAGATGGTGTGGCCAGATGGTACCATCATGGTGTAGCCAGATGGTGCCATCATGGTGTGGCCAGATGGTGCCATCATGGTGTGGCCAGATGGTGCCATCATGGTGTGGCCAGATGGTGCCATCATGGTGTCGCCAGATGGTGCGATCATGGTGTGGCCAGATGGTGCCATCATGGTGTGGCCAGATGGTGCCATCATGGTGTGGCCAGATGGTGCCATCATGGTGTGGCCAGATGGTGCCATCATGGTGTGGCCAGATGGTGCCATCATGGTGTGGCCAGATGGTGTCAGTTATGCTGACATGCCAAGAAGAGCGAATTAATGGATCAATAATTTTACTAATTATAATCATATGCATTACTGAATGTTATTTGACATTTTAAAAAGATTGCAAGCATGGGCGTGGGAACTACTTTGAAGTAGGGGAGGGGGATAATTTTTTGGCAATACTATGGCAAAAATTAAGATTGAAGAGAAGTAACGTGCGCCGTAATATATTTAAGGAAATAGTTATCAATGTCATATAAGGAAATGGGTCGCCTAACAAGCAAAAACAAAACTAGAGAATATCTGGTAAACATGAAGAAGGAGCGACACTGGTACTAGGCTCATAACAAGTCGGAGAAGCGGAACTGGAGCTTTCACCGTGCCTGAATCCAGAACCGGCGGGCTTGACCGACTCCCGAACCTGAGGTAGCTATTAGGTGATGTGGCGGGCTCACACCAAGTTGACCATGGCAAAATCATGCATTTAGCATACATTTGGTACGAGTACCATACTTGGCTTTAACCGAGTTATTCTGTGGCGTGTTTTACGGTGTTATGGTCAATGTTTCGGGTACATTTTTATGAATTTATCGTTATACGGTCGTACTCAAGCAAATGCTGGCAAACCAATACATTTAGAACACACACATTTTTAAGAGAAAAAGGTTTATCTACTTATATCTAAATTAGTTAGTTAGTATCTAGTTAGTTATATATATTTTGTTAGTTAGTTAACTGTTGCCGAACTAAGGTCCATTAACACGCGAATTGCCGGGGGTTCGCGCCAACCACGAACTACCGGAGGTTGATTTTACGTTCGAAAGATAATTTAATTTTCCGTTGCTAAGGTTCCGTCAGAATTGACTTAAGGTCACTAGTTACGTCAGCAGAAGCCATTGAATTTGAAACATTCTAAAAATTGCCAAATTGTTTTTAACGAATAACTTTTGACCGAAGCAAGATAGAGTAAAACAGATTTCACCATTGTGCTTGTATCGTCAAGACGCATATAATTATATATATATATATATATATATATATATATATATATATATATATATATATATATATATATATATATATATATATATATATATATATATATATATATATATATATATATATATATATATATATATATATATATATATATATATATATATATATATATATATATATATATATATATATATATATATATATATATATATATATATATATATATATATATATATATATATATATATATATATATATATATATATATATATATATATATAATATATATATATATATATATATATATATATATATATATATATATATATATATATATATATATATATATATATATATATATATATATATATATATATATATATATATATATATATTATATATATATATATATATATATATATATATATATATATATATATATATATATATATATATATATATATATATATATATATATATATATATATATATATATATATATATATATATATATATATATATATATATATATATATATATATATATATATATATATATATATATATATATATATATATATATATATATATATATATATATATATATATATATATATATATATATATATATATATATATATATATATATATATATATATATATATATATATATATATATATATATATATATATATATATATATATATATATATATATATATATATATATATATATATATATATATATATATATATATATATATATATATATATATATATATATATATATATATATATATATATATATATATATATATATATATATATATATATATATATATATATATATATATATATATATATATATCGGTGGGCCTAGTTAGGTAATATCCACAAATTGGCCTGACCAGAGGTCAGGTCAAGGAGGGTCAAGATCAACTTTTACATCAATTGATTTGTCTCGACAAATCGAATACAATGGTGAAAACCCCATTGCTATACCTCTATTTGATAAAGAGTTATTGAATAAAAACCATACGTGACCAGGAGGTCACCTGAGTTGACCTCGTAGAGGTCAAAGAACAGAAATGTGACATAAGGCTTTGCATTTGGCACACAAGTGGTGGTTCTGGTGAAAATTGTTCAAATTTAGCCATTTCCAATGGATTTGTACGTATTTTAACTTTCTTCCCATTGACTTTATAATGGAGAGGTCACGAAATCGACCTGACATTAGGTCACCGATATATACTATTCGATATAAACGAATTGTAGGCACTTATCACCTGATGACATCTTGTGAGTTTCAAACCGTTTGGTCAATCACTTTGGCTGTGGCACGACCGCAAACTTTTTGGAGGTGGGGTCACTTGACTTGACCTGACCTGAGGTGACCTGACCTGAGATGATCCGAGGTCAATAATTTCACACCGTGTGGGTAATTGATGATCAAACAGCTGTGTCAAATTTTGCGGCGCTGCGCCGCCGTTGTAACTCCGGTGACAATGCCCTTGACTTGTGACTCCGGAGACAATGTGCATACAGAGTCGATTGATCGTGTAAAAAGTTGGGGAGTTGTCGTCCCCCCAGCTCCAAAGTTTGGGGGGGGGGGGGGGAGTTGACCACACTGCCCCCCCCCCCCCGGCTCCCACGTCCCTGGTTGCAAGGTCCATTTATCTTCTGCAATGACAGGATCCGCTGTCCACAGTTTTGTGCATAGCGCAGGTTGTGGCTGGCTCTAGTGCAGACTACTGCCAATAGATGTCTCTGTCATAGTGCGCCTGGAAGGATGCTGTACCGGTTTGCATTCATACCGCCGGCACAGTAGTATAGCTTTGAATAGCAAACTATCACTCAATTGCAGTTCTGCTTCAAGCAAAGAAAAGGAACCAATAATGTAAACAAAAACATGCTATCAATTGGCAGATAGGGAGATTAGAAAAATAGGTCAGGCCAGGGGCGATCAGCACACATTAAGTGATATTAATCCCCCGCTGTCTTACGATGATTTGGGCTGTGCTTTTGGTCAGTGGTCTGTGTTTTGGGCTGTGCAGTGTGCACTCTGTAACCCATAAACTGTGCACCTATAGCGGCCAATGAACCCATAAACTGTGCACCTATAGCGGCCAATGAACCCATAAACTGTGCACCTATAGCGGCCAATGAACCCATAAACTGTGCACCTATAGCGGCCAATGAACCCATAAACTGTGCACCTATAGCGGCCAATGAACCCATAAACTGTGCACCTATAGCGGCCAATGAGCCCATAAACTGTGCACCTATAGCGGCCAATGAACCCATAAACTGTGCACCTATAGCGGCCAATGAACCCATAAACTGTGCACCTATAGCGGCCAATGAACCCATAAACTGTGCACCTATAGCGGCCAATGAACCCATAAACTGTGCACCTATAGCGGCCAATGAACCCATAAACTGTGCACCTATAGCGGCCAATGAACCCATAAACTGTGCACCTATAGCGGCCAATGAGCCCATAAACTGTGCACCTATAGCGGCCAATGAACCCATAAACTGTGCACCTATAGCGGCCAATGAACCTATAAACTGTGCACCTATAGCGGCCAATGAACCCATAAACTGTGCACCTATAGCGGCCAATGAACCCATAAACTGTGCACCTATAGCGGCCAATGAACCCATAAACTGTGCACCTATAGCGGCCAATGAACCCATAAACTGTGCACCTATAGCGGCCAATGAACCCATAAACTGTGCACCTATAGCGGCCAATGAACCCATAAACTGTGCACCTATAGCGGCCAATGAACCCATAAACTGTGCACCTATAGCGGCCAATGAACCCATAAACTGTGCACCTATAGCGGCCAATGAACCCATAAACTGTGCACCTATAGCGGCCAATGAACCCATAAACTGTGCACCTATAGCGGCCAATGAACCCATAAACTGTGCACCTATAGCGGCTAATGAACCCATAAACTGTGCACCTATAGCGGCCAATGAACCTTTCCAGAGCTGTTTTAAGTTTAAGGTTTATCTTAATAGGCTAAGTTACGTCTATTGGGCTGGAATATGATGGCATATGCTCAGGTTCTATCCCGTGTGTTTTTCACAACGCAAACAAAAATTGAGACTACGTCACCTGAACAGCTGCTGAATTCCTATAACACTTTTTAACAATACGTTAATTCATTGAGGTGCTCTTTACTTGCATTAGAATAAACTAAGCCTTTTATATGTTTTCAACACACAACATCGAAATAGTGGCACTTATCTTCAATCGACTGGCAACTCAGCGGTGTTGGTGTCAGTCTCTCGGCGCGGCTATCCATCCGCTAATTTGGCGGGGAAAATTGGCGGGAGGACGGGCATGGAGTCGACCGTAACGCTCCGCTGGCCACAGTTAACGGCGGCGGAGAGCCGGGCTGCTGGATCGGTGATTGATCGCTCCCCCGTCCCGTCCCGTCCCGTCCCGGCCGGCCCGGTCTGATGGGGAGGCGGCTTCCGTCACCGGCCCCGCCGCCGCCGCCGCCGCCGCCGCCGCCGCCGAGCCCAGGGCAACGCCACTCCGCCAAGATTCCATCCCAGGCCAAACTCAGCGGCATCAAAGGCGCGCCCACTCTGCACGGCTCCGTGATGCGGTCAGGGAGAATTTCCCCGGAAAAGATTCGTTGAATGTCTTTTAGAATTCATACAGGAATTCATATCAGGCGACACAAAAAGGTACGGCGACAATTCATATTGGCCCTGGGGCTGCGAAAGTCTGGCGGCTCGGCTCAGCACAGTACCAAGCCCGGGCGGCCTGGAGTGCTGTGCGGCTGGGGGTGACGTCCTGTGTTATACTGTACAGTGCATACAGCTCAGGCTGCGCCGTGCGTGTGAGGTACACCACGCGCAATGTCAGGCATGGATCATTTTTGGGGATTTTTTCAAATGTCATTGTATGTATTTAGTGATCAACTGTCAAATGTCATTTGAAATGTCAGGCATGGTGCAGCACTTTGTTTCCAATTTTTTTCGGATAGTTGTGCAACCCAATCTGCCATAATAACGACATACACCATCGACATAACGTTAGCCGAGTCCTCAACGACATAAACTATCATAAACTATAACATAAACTACACCTTGCTGAATTATTAACATATCGAAAGCCTATGATACATCTATGGCGGCTATGATACATTAAAGCAATGATATTTTGTGTTGTAATTACTGATAAATTCTGCAGAACTGATGTGCTGAGAGATGTTTAGGAGACAATGTACAACGAGTGTCATATATAGTTAATTACGTTAACCTTGACATAACTTTAACTAACTTACGCTTCTTATCTATCTCGTACACTTCTGTATGTGCATATTTCTTTGATGTCGCAGAACCCGCCATTGGCTGGGGGGGGGGGGGGGGGCATTTTTCACCCCCCCCCTGACGAACTTTCGCAATAGCTAAGCAAACAAATAGCGCTATCGACGTGAAACTTCAGGTACCTTCTCCTATATAAATGTTACGCCTTCTATGCAAGATTAAGTAATTGAGTAACTCATGACGTCATGTTTTTAAATTGAGTTTTTTTTATACTTTTAGTGACCAGATAAAAACAAATACATAAATCCCAGCACTGTATTTCTGAGACAAAACTGGTCTAGAAACATGGTTTTTTATTTAAATTTATCCATTTCACATTTTTACCTTATGTGACCTGACCTTGACCTAATATGGTGTCAGATTGTTAAAATGGCTGCTACTATCGAATTATATGTGTAGAATAACCCATAAAAACATGTGCCACATGACTTTCGTAGACCTCTTACCAATAGTGACCTTTTGTGACCTGATCACCTCGACATTTGCTTATAATTTCACTTTTGCTTATACGGGATATGTATTATACATTTGAGAGCACTTTGTGCGATAATTGTATCAATCCAAGGCTTTGCATGGAAAATATGGACCAAAAACTCAAATTCAAGAGAAAAAATATTCAAGAAAAACTCAAATTTATCAATTTTGACCTTTGACCTGACCGTAACCTGAAATGTGACCTTATTTGGAAAATTTCGTGTATGCTTTTGATGTGTCTCATTAAGAGCTTTCGATTGCCGCCTTGCGCGTCTCGCTGACGTTATTGATTCGGAAGATAACCAGGGGGCGAAAAACGTCCCCCCAGCCAATAGTATTCGGCTGAGACCCCAGCCAATGCCGAGATAAGACTTACTTGAAACATTCGACATTAATGGTTTTAAGAAGCTGTAAATGATTACCAAGATATACGATACTAATCATTTTACTCAGTTCTAACTAGTCGCCAGTTATACCGAATGGGATTGTCAAGCTTAAGACATACGACTGCCACTATGCCGTCAGCTTCTGAAAGATGGGCCTTGAAGATATCCAGATCGAAGCAGTATTTTCCATCGATGTTCTCGTTCTGTCTGATGACTTGTTCAAAGGCTTTTAAAAGGGACATTTCATTTTCATTTCAAATACACGCCAATGAATAAGGACATTCAATTTATATGGTCCAAATAGAGTCATTATTAATTCGATAGTTGTTTCACTCGCGGAATTGAAATTGATCATGTAATGTTTTTCAAGACAGATCATTTGAAATTCAATCACAAACCTGAATTCTGACGCGGCTGTGACTTACTGTATAACATACATGATCAATCACTTCACATGATTCCAGAAGATAGCAAGGAACAAAAGAGACAAACTGCCACCAGCTTGTATCGTTTTGAGTTTATGTTGATTTAATTCACTTTACCTTTGAGTGCACGCTTCTCTTTGTATGTATTTCACCAGTGAAGATAGGCCTCTGACTCGATGAGGCCTCTGACTCGATGAGGCCTCTGATTCGATGAGGCCTCTGACTCGATGAGGCCTCTGATTCGATGAGGCCTCTGACTCGATGAGGCCTCTGACTCGATGAGGCCTCTGACTCGATGAGGCCTCTGACTCGATGAGGCCTCTGACTCGATGAGGCCACTACTCGATGAGGCCTCTGCCTACATGAGACCTCGAACTCGATGAGGCCTCTGACTCGATGAGGCCTCGGACTCGATGAGGCCTCTGACCCGATGAGGTCTCTGACTCGATGAGGCCTCTGATTCGATGAGGCCTCTAACTCGATTATGCCTCTGACTCGATGAGGCCTCTGATTCGATGCGGCCTCTGACTCGATGCGGCCTCTGACTCGATGTTGTGTGTCTGTGTGTCCGCAGTGGGTCTGTTCGACTCTGGCAGCGCGCGGCAGGCGGCGGCCTTTCGTTACGCCGTGGACCGGGTGAACGCTGACCGGACGCTGCTGCCGAACGTGCGACTGGTGGCCAGCATTCAGCGTATACCGCTGCAGGACAGCTTCCAGGCGTCCAAGAGAGGTGAGACCGAGCGCTGGTGCAAAACAGCTGCACAGCAACTGCACATCAACCGCAGATGTCAAGCTGCACAGCAACCACAGCTGTCAAGCTGCACGGCAACCACAGCTGTCAAGCTGCACAGCAACCACAGCTGTCAAGCTGCACAGCAACCACAGCTGTCAAGCTGCACAGCAACCACAGCTGTCAAGCTGCACGGCAACCACAGCTGTCAAGCTGCACAGCAACCACAGCTGTCAAGCTGCACAGCAACCACAGCTGTCAAGCTGCACGGCAACCACAGCTGTCAAGCTGCACAGCAACCACAGCTGTCAAGCTGCACGGCAACCACAACTGTCAAGCTGCACAGCAACCACAGCTGTCAAGCTGCACAGCAACCACAGCTGTCAAGCTGCACAGCAACCACAGCTGTCAAGCTGCACGGCAACCACAGCTGTCAAGCTGCACAGCAACCACAGCTGTCAAGCTGCACAGCAACCACAGCTGTCAAGCTGCACGGCAACCACAGCTGTCAAGCTGCACAGCAACCACAGCTGTCAAGCTGCACAGCAACCACAGCTGTCAAGCTGCACAGCAACCACAGCTGTCAAGCTGCACGGCAACCACAACTGTCAAGCTGCACAGCAACCACAGCTGTCAAGCTGCACGGCAACCACAGCTGTCAAGCTGCACGGCAACCACAGCTGTCAAGCTGCACAGCAACCACAGCTGTCAAGCTGCACAGCAACCACAGCTGTCAAGCTGCACAGCAACCACAGCTGTCAAGCTGCACGGCAACCACAGCTGTCAAGCTGCACAGCAACCACAGCTGTCAAGCTGCACAGCAACCACAGCTGTCAAGCTGCACAGCAACCACAACTGTCAAGCTGCACGGCAACCACAGCTGTCAAGCTGCACAGCAACCACAGCTGTCAAGCTGCACAGCAACCACAACTGTCAAGCTGCACAGCAACCACAGCTGTCAAGCTGCACAGCAACCACAGCTGTCAAGCTGCACGGCAACCACAGCTGTCAAGCTGCACGGCAACCACAACTGTCAAGCTGCACAGCAACCACAGCTGTCAAGCTGCACGGCAACCACAGCTGTCAAGCTGCACAGCAACCACAGCTGTCAAGCTGCACAGCAATCACAGCTGTCAAGCTGCACGGCAACCACAGCTGTCAAGTTAGTGATGATCATATCCCGGAGCTGGTTGTGTCATTTGCGTGTTGCAGTGTTTCACGACAGGAAAACTCGCATCGCTACCAGTGATACCAGTTACTGCGAATACGATTGATAGCTATCAATCGCATTCGCAGACTGGACGTTTTTAGTCAACCAGCAAAAAGTCTACTCGAATTATTATTATAACTTTAGGCTTCCATTGGAGAGCGGCACAATTGATTTCCGAAAAATGATACCCACCATATGATAACCACCAGGATGTAGCAGAGTTTATCGAAACTGTCGTTGACGAAGTCCCTATATGTGACGGTGGCGATGCCCATCCTGACCTGATCCATCTGGCATAATCTCGACATGGCATATCTTCATAACACCTATGCCCTCCATCCCGGCTTTATCGTGCCTTCGATGACATACCCCTGTCGATCTGGGTCTCCTCGGCCGGCGGCCCCCCTGTCGATCTCGATACGGCCCTCCTGCCGATCTGCGGACACCTCCGTCGGGCCGGGAGTCGTATTACGCCGCCCGCCGCGCGTCACTTGGCTCGGCTCATTTCCGCCTCGGCTCAGGCAGGGCGACAGGAGCGGTACAATGATCAGGAGTGGTACAGTGATCAGGAGCGGTACAGTGATCAGGAGCGGTACAGTGATCAGGAGCGGTACAGTGATCAGGAGTGGTACAGTGATCAGGAGCGGTACAGTGATCAGGAGCGGTACAGTGATCAGGAGCGGTACAGTGATCAGGAGCGGTACAGTGATCAGGAGTGGTACAGTGATCAGGAGTGGTACAGTGATCATGAGCGGTGCAGTGATCAGGAGCGGTACAGTGATCAGGAGCGGTACAGTGATCAGGAGCGGTACAGTTAACAGGAGCGGTACAGTGATCAAGAACGGTACAGTGATCAGGAGCGGCGGTACAATGCTCAGGACAGCAGGAGTACAATGCTCAGGACAGCAGGAGTACAATGGTCAGGACAGCAGGAGTACAGTGATCAGGATAGCAGGAGTACAGCGATCAGGACAGCAAGAGTACAGTGGTCAGGACAGCAGGAGTACAGTGATCAGGACAGCAAGAGTACAGTGGTCAGGACAGCAGGAGTACAGTGATCAGGACAGCAAGAGTACAGTGGTCAGGATAGCAGGAGTACAGTGGTCAGGACAGCAGGAGTACAGTGATCAGGACAGCAAGAGTACAGTGATCAGGATAGCATGAGTACAGTGGTCAGGACAGCAGGAGTACAGTGATCAGGACAGC
The DNA here is from genome assembly GCA_036785665.1 of Chirona hameri. Taxonomy (NCBI): domain Eukaryota; kingdom Metazoa; phylum Arthropoda; class Thecostraca; order Balanomorpha; family Balanidae; genus Chirona; species Chirona hameri. The sequence continues at coordinate 24,052 of JAXIVJ010014789.1, forward strand.
AGGAGTACAGTGATCAGGATAGCAGGAGTACAGTGGTCAGGACAGCAGGAGTACAGTGGTCAGGACAGCAGGAGTACAGTGATCAGGACAACAGGAGTACAGTGATCAGGATAGCAGGAGTACAGTGATCAGGACAGCAGGATTACAGTGATCAGGATAGCAGGAGTACAGTGGTCAGGACAGCAGGAGTACAGTGATCAGGACAGCAGGAGTACAGTGATCAGGCCAGCAGGAGTACAGTGATCAGGACAGCAGGAGTACAGTGGTCAGGACAGCAGGAGTACAGTGATCAGGACAGCAGGAGTACAGTGGTCAGGACAGCAGGAGTACAGTGATTAGGACAGCAGGAGTACAGTGATCAGGATAGCAGGAGTACAGTGATCAGGACAGCAGGATTACAGTGATCAGGATAGCAGGAGTACAGTGGTCAGGACAGCAGGAGTACAGTGATCAGGACAGCAGGAGTACAGTGATCAGGATAGCAGGAGTACAGTGGTCAGGACAGCAGGAGTACAGTGGTCAGGACAGCATGAGTACAGTGATCAGGACAGCAGGAGTACAGTGATCAGGATAGCAGGAGTACAGTGGTCAGGACAGCAGGAGTACAGTGATCAGGATAGCAGGAGTACAGTGATCAGGAGAGCAGGAGTACAGTGATCAGGATAGCAGGAGTACAGTGGTCAGGACAGCAGGAGTACAGTGATCAGGACAGCAAGAGTACAGTGATCAGGACAGCAAGAGTACAGTGGTCAGGACAGCAGGAGTACAGTGATCAGGACAGCAGGAGTACAGTGGTCAGGACAGCAAGAGTACAGTGGTCAGGACAGCAGGAGTACAGTGATCAGGATAGCAGGAGTACAGTGATCAGGAGAGCAGGAGTACAGTGATCAGGATAGCAGGAGTACAGTGGTCAGGACAGCAGGAGTACAGTGATCAGGACAGCAAGAGTACAGTGATCAGGACAGCAAGAGTACAGTGGTCAGGACAGCAGGAGTACAGTGATCAGGACAGCAGGAGTACAGTGGTCAGGACAGCAAGAGTACAGTGATCAGGACAGCAGGAGTACAGTGATCAGGACAGCAAGAGTACAGTGATCAGGACAGCAGGAGTACAGTGATCAGGATAGCAGGAGTACAGTGATCAGGACAGCAGGAGTACAGTGGTCAGGACAGCAAGAGTACAGTGATCAGGACAGCAGGAGTACAGTGATCAGGACAGCAGGAGTACAGTGATCAGGACAGCAGGAGTACAGTGATCAGGACAGCAAGAGTACAGTGATCAGGACAGCAGGAGTACAGTGATCAGGACAGCAGGAGTACAGTGGTCAGGATAGCAGGAGTACAGTGGTCAGGACAGCAAGAGTACAGTGGCCAGGGCAGGAATGGAGGCACCATGTAGTTTTTCAGTGCAGAAATTAAAACTCAATTGCAATTCACGAAGAGCCAATGTCGCCGGACCCATACACTTTTTTGAATGGGCATGTGTTATGTGATGAAAACGATAAAATTTCGTAAAGCTTGAGATCACAGCCAGTTTTAACACTGCCCAGATTCATGAAATACATTGATGTATGGTGCGCTGTAGCCCGAAACCATAGTGCTGATGCGTATGCCACCTATTCATTTTTGTTTTCTTCCAAAGATGAACGATATGGGAAGAGCCATTTTACTGACAGAACCAAAAATGATGCCTTTGAAACTTATCACGGAACAGTTTTATGGTCTCATCCACATGATAAATGTCATCTACTTTATCTAGATATGGCAAGAATAGGAGGTGAACTACTTAAGCTGGCTTTCTGTCATGATGCCAAGTGATAATGGAGCCGGGGATTCTATGGTAAATGGCGCATATTTAGATTCACCTTAGGATTGCTCCAAAAGCTTCGAAACGTGTCTACCATTGCTCTGAAAGACTGCACTAATTTACCCGATAATGTTATTACGCTTCTTTGCTGTTCTTACACACATATGAAGATCATCAGGCCATCACACTAAGCCCGGTGGTTGATGACTTGATTATAACATGTCCACATCTTATATCGGGAAACGGTACCAGTCAAGACATGGCGTCATTCCCCTGTTAAAGGGAATGTTTCACCTTTGTATTGGTTTTGAACCATTATCTTTGGCCGTTATTGAAATGTCTAAAATATTAAGGTTATTTTCTCCAATACTTAGCCGTTTTTAAGCAATTTCATTTATCATTTGCAAAATGGGGTCTAGGCTAGTGCCGCCGCTGATTGGCTGACAGTCACTTTGTCAGCCAATCCCACTTTGTCAGCCAATCAGCGGCGGTCTATAGCTCAATAATGACGTCATCATCCCAAATTTTAAACCTTAATTTGCATAAAGTTAAGTGACTTTTCAGATAAAAATATCACCATCGTTTTCAGCAGCACTTACTTCATATTTCGACTACCACTAGCGTATATTTGAAAACTTTGAGAAAGATGAAACATTCCCTTTAAAGGGAATAGTGAACCCTTAACATTAGTTTTTAACTGAGATAGCCAGATTGTCGGGAGTACTGAGAAATCTCCAAATCGGAAATATTTCCCTCCAAAACGACCTAGTTGCTGTGTTTCAACGCACAAACCGTTGGAGCTATTGGGAGCTGGTCCCACCCAGCGCAGCACTACTTCCACCCTCATGACTCAGATTTCGACGAAAATTGGTACCGAGGGTTATCTGGTGCGTGGAATTCGCTTGGCGCAATTTCAGGTCTGTGTGACCTACAGATCACAAGATGTAGCCCGAGGCGTTTTTAAGACTTTACGTGACATTGGCATCTTTTGAGTGCCCAACAAAATGCCCAAACTTTATCAATATATATATATATATTTTTACAATCACGATGATTCGAACAACGCAAATATAAAAATAAAATTGACTTAGGTCAACTTGTAAAAAGCGACCTCGTGACCTAGGTCAAAGGTTACTGTCTCACTCTTGTGCTATTTCTGTTCACCAACTTTTATTCCGCAGATAATAAGGTTGGTATGTTATATTTTCACCAAGAAAATAATATTGCGTGGTACGAGCACCCAAATAGCCTTCCAGTGGCATAGACGATCGCCCTTTTCATCATTTTGCCTTGGTGATACCTAATAAAACCGAAACGGTTTTGTACCGACTTCCATACCACGTTAATGCATTCATTATCATTCTGATTTCGACGAAAATCGGTACCGAGGGTTATCTGGTGCGTGGAATTGGTCGGTCTAAATTTCACGTCTGTGTGACGTACGGGTCACAATATATAGCCCAAGGCGTTTTTAGCACTTTGCGTGACAATGGTATCTTTTGAGCGTCATAGCTTCAATACAAATGCACACAACTTTATCAAGTTATATATTTTACAATCACGGTAATTCAAACAACACAAATATAAAAATAGAATTGACCTAGGTCAACTTCTAAAAAAGTGACCTCGTAACCTAGGTCAAAGGGCACCGTCTCACTCTTGCAACATTTCCGTTCACCAACTTTTATTCCGTAGATAATAAGGTTTGTATGTTTTCTTTCCACCAGGAAAATAATATTTCGTGGTACGAGCACCAAAATAGCCTTCCAGTGGCATAGATGATCGCCCTTTTCAAAAATGTGAAAAGGGCGATCGTCTATGCCACTGGAAGGCTATTTGGGTGCTCGTACCACGCAATATTATTTTCTTGGTGAAAAGAAAACATACCAACCTTATTATCTACGGAATAAAAGTTGGTGAACGGAACTAGCACAAGAGTGAGACGGTGACCTTTGACCTAGGTCACGAGGTCACTTGTTTACAAGTTGACCTAGGTAAATTTTCTTTTTATATTTGCGTTGTTCGAATCATCGTGATTGCAAAAATATATACTTTCATAAAGTTTTGTCATTTTATTGGAGCTATGGCACTCAAAAGATGCCAATGTCACGTAAAGTCCTAAAAACACCTGGGGCTGTATAATGGTATGTGTGACCTGTAAGTCACACAGACCTGAAATTGCACCAAGTCAATTCCACGAACCAGATGACCCCCGGTATCAATTTTCGTTGAAATCTGGAACATGAGGGTGTTAAATTACCATGTTGGCGCCGCGCTGGGTGGGAGAACCCACCAGCTATTTTAAAGCGACAAATCTCGTGACGTTTCGCATACGTCATCACTACTCCACTGTGATATCTACCGCACATCATTTTCGCTATTTGAACCGACCGCCACCGAAACGCGTCAACTTTGTCAATTTGGAACCGATTTCCAATTGAAAACTACCAATAGATGCTTTATGAAAAGAAGCATTTGTTGATTGGTGGCTGGTCGGTGTTCATGCAATATATCTATTCAATTTTGACAAAGTTTTTTTAGTTTACGTTGAATTGACGCTTAGCTCGAAATATTATTGGCTATAACTTTGTTAAATTTCATTGGATTTCCAACTGAAAATAATGTCGACACTCGTCTTGAAAAGGCACGCCTTTTGATCGGTGGGTCGTACCGGTAGCCGCAATATTAACATTTAACTGCACATCCACACATTTATTTACATCCACCACACACACCGATGAACACACATAAACACATTTGTGGGTAGGTATATCACATTTATTTACGCACATGAACATTATGTGTTCACGCAACGCTACTCCAACTCTACTCATACAAGGCCATAGTGTAAACATTCACACATTTGCAATCACGACCAATATACTCGCGAGTCGCGACCCAGCGAATGAGGTTGTTAGTGTTGCTTACATATTCTGATTCAAGGATAGGCTTTTGCCGGTATGACGTCACAACTCGTTTTGGTGACGCAAGATTCTTGTGACGTCATATGTATTCATATAAATATTTTTCCAATTATGACAAATTGGTACTTTTTTGTCGCAAAAACGAATGCCAGAACCGTAATCAGGACACTCTTTTCCATCATTTCACGTACTTCTCCCAAGGTGCACTATTCCCTTTAACCGTTTATGAAGTATTACTAGTAACATATGTTTATGTTTTATTTTGTCATGTATGTTTATTATTTCATAACACTACTTGACCTTTAAACACTACTTGACCTTTAACACGTGCACGGCCGGGGGGGGGGGGGGGGGTTGATTCCCCCCCCCACTCTAGTTTTTCAAGAATAGCATAAAAACAGCAGCGCGCAGCGCCGCCAAATTTGGCACAGCTGTTTGGGCATCAATTACCCACAAAATCTTAAATTATTAACCTCGGGTCATCTTAGGTCAGGTCACTAGACCAGGTCACGAGACCCCACCTTCGAAAAGTTTGCGGTCATACCACAACCACAGTTTTTGTCCGATCGGTGTCAATCTTATATAATTTAATAAGGTCATACATACCTACAATTCGTTCATCTCGGATTTTCGATATCGGTGACCTAAGGTCGGGTCAATTTCTTGACTTCCCCATATAAGTCAATGGGGAAATATTAAAATGCTTCCTATTCCGAGGATACGCATGATAGCAGTCCAATTACTTCTGGATCATGTTATCATTGGTTCTTATTGATGACCCAGATGCAATTTGTGTTCAGTGACGCCTTCAGGGTCAGCCGAGTTCATCCGAGGTCACCAACATTTTGTTTTGTTAATAACTCTTGACAGAATGAAGATAGAGAAGTGAAACCGATACAATTGTGTTTGTCTCATTGATACACGCCTCCTAATATGCACTTGGGTCACATGCGGTCAAATTTCAAAGTTGACTTAACGTGGTCAACAAGAATATAGTTGGACGCGCCTTGACGAGACAAACACGATGGCGTCAAAACCGTTTCCCTATCTTTATTAAGTAAAATGTTATTTGCGAAAAACATATTTGCCAATAATAGCCTTTTTTACCTTTGATAACCTCTGGAGCCTAAACTATTGACTTAAGATGAATTTTGAGGACACTTAAGCCATTGCATTTGTCAAGAGCTTTCAATTTTTGTTTACCGTTTGTTGCTACCTATATTTACCTATATTTACCTATATGTTCCCGAGATATTTGGGGGTCTCTGGAGCGAAGTTCTAAAACTGGAAAATTTGACCTTTGATGAACTCTGTTGACCTCAATATTGACCTGACCTAAAACAAAGGTTGAACTACTTTCGGTAGAGCTTGTCTCGAGCTATCTAACGTCGTTTTCTGCTTGTCGCTACGTTGCGTGGTTTTCGAGATCTTAGAGGGGGGGGGGGCTGAAATCACCCCCTGCCCCGGCCGTTCGTGGTTGGCGTAGACCCCGGCCGTGCGCGGGCTAAACGGTAAAATCCATTATATCACAATAAAGTTCCTACAAGATATTATACGATTTATAACCCTCATGCTATGGACACACAAATAATCCACAAGCCAGGTCCTGCCAATTGTTTGTATCTGCAAACTAACTACAATCACTTCACTGGATTTTCTCTGAATCACGAAATGAGCTAATTGATCGAGTCCGTTGCCGGTCAGTAACTGCCAGTTAATCCTCGCCTGGTGTCTTGTTCCGGGGCAATTTCGAGGAATCCATTCTCGCCTCTTGAACGGACGGCCTCCATATATAACTGGCCTCTTGTGGGCCGGCCGCGGGCAGTAAATACTGATATCATGGCTGGCCGGCCCCCGACCATCGAGCGAGCTAGCGGACCCATTCACCTACTGTGAACAGCAGACCGCTAGGGACTCTAATTGTCAAACGAAAGTTTACGGCACTTTCCATTCACTCGTAATGTTAAAGATAATGTGAGCTCGGATGGAGGCTAACACCAGGTCGCTCTGTAGTCTGCCCTCGACTCCGCCCACCACTCGCAACCGACCGGTCACGAGCCGGGCAGAGACGGTTCAAGGTCAGACGGGCTGACCTTGAAGCCCGTGGAGCTAAGCCCGTCAGAGCATGGTTCCACCCTTTCACGATAGCCTCTACCCACCGATTGAATTTCCTGCGCGAGTTTTAACATTATGACTAGCATGGCAAGTGCCCTAAATTTTCGTTTGACATTAACCGACCTTAATTATACAAATTGTCGCAAGGTCTGCAATATCATTTGAGAAAAAAAAAATATGTTACGCCAGTTGGATCCTTCAAAAGTTATCGCCGAAAATTAGAGTCCCCCGCGGTCCGCCTTTCACAGTAGCACCAGCAAGGCTGAGGTCAGAGGCCGAGTTATCGGCCACGGACGGAGGTACACCGGGCAGCAACGCACGGTGGTGAAGCAAACGACAGGCCTTCCGCGCCCGTACCAGCCCCTGATGGGTCTCGTGTATCCACATTGGTCTGACACAAACAAACAGACGCAGACGCACGCAGACATAGATGTATGTACACGCAGACACATACACATATACATATGCACAAGCACACATACACACGAACACACAAACACACAAACACACAAACACACAAACACACAAACACACAAACACACAAACACACAAACACACAAACACACAAACATACAAACACAAACACAAAAATAAAGACACTCACATACACACGCATGTACGCACGCACGCACGCACGCACGCACGCACGCACGCACGCACGACGCACGCACGCACGCACGCACGCCTGCACGTACCCCCCCCCCCCACACACACACAGACGGACCTGCAGACCCAGCCAGAGGCGGTGGCACATGGTCCGGCTGCCGTCGGCTGCTGGACCATGTCAGACAGATTAATGAGTGGATGCTCTCATTACATCAGGGAGCAGGGCTGGTCAGGCGGCAGGGCGGCCGGCGTCTGGTGCGGCGAGCGATACACCCCCCCCCCCGCGGCCACCCCGTCACACCGTCCGGGGCGAGTGTCGCTGCTGTTTGCCCACGGAGCAGGCCGCACAGGCCGGGGCGTCTGTACAGTGTACACATCATTGTTCTTATGCGCGTGAGGAGATGTCAATAAACCACGCATACAATGCTACGGACGTACATTACGGAATTGGGGAGTTCTCCGATCGCATGTATGTACTATTCGCCACGCCAGATCGTCCAAAGTTCAAACAGAAACTTAATGGTGAATACCTGATCAAATGAAAAGTGTGGGTCCTATTAAAACGACATGCATGGCATGGTCATATTTCCTGCTAGGAGTAACGTGAGTCCGTGACTGTCCACTTCATCGCAGGGTCATTAAGTACGCCTGTGTATTCAATGTCCTGTTCATTGTGCATATACACTTACACAGGCGCGCTTCCATGTAGGGTTTATCCATACGTGAGCTGTATGTATACGTCTAACGATAAATCTGCTTATGGAGCAGCACGACATGCACAAATGACGGAGCCGGTCTATGTTTGCCAACGACAGCCTGTGGTAGAAAACACTGGCCACTGCCTACTCAAATAAAGCACAGGCGTCTGATACATTTATCATGAACCACTGTGTGAGATGTGACCTGTGACCTCTGACCTGTCACGGCTGGAGGTGACCTGTGACCTCTGACCTGTCACGGCTGGAGGTTGGTGACCTGTGACCTCTGACCTGTCACAGCTGGCAGGTCGGTGGCCTATGACCTCTGACCTGTCAAGACTGACAGGTCGGTGACCTGTGACCTCTGACCTGTCACGGCTGGAGGTCGGTAACCTGTGACCTCTGACCTGTCACGGCTGGAGGTGACCTGTGACCTCTGACCTGTCACGGCTGGAGGTTGGTGACCTGTGACCTCTGACCTGCCACAGCTGGCAGGTCGGTGGCCTATGACCTCTGACCTGTCACGACTGGCAGGTCGGTGACCTGTGACCTCTGACCTGTCACGGCTGGCAGGTCGGTGACCTGTGGCCTCTGACCTGTCACGGCTGTCAGGTCGGTGGCTTATGACCTCTGACCTGTAACGGCTGGCAGGTTGGTGACCTGTGGCCTCTGACCTGTCACGGCTGGCAGGTCGGTGGCCTATGACCTCTGACCTGTAACGGCTGGCAGGTCGGTGACCTGTGGCCTCTGACCTGTCACGGCTGGCAGGTCGGTGGCCTATGACCTCTGACCTGTAACGGCTGGCAGGTCGGTGACCTGTGGCCTCTGACCTGTCACGGCTTGAGGTCGGTGACCTGTGACCTCTGACCTGTCACGGCTGGAGGTAACCTGTGACCTCTGACCTGTCACGGCTGGAGGTGACCTGTGACCTCTGACCTGTCACGGCTGGAGGTCGGTGACCTGTGACCTCTGACCTGTCACTGCTGGAGGTCGGTAACCTGTGACCTGCCACGGCTGGAGGTCGGACCCGATCCCCAGTTACTGGGGCCGGTCTAGTGTCAGCGACAGTCCGCCTCAGACCACGCTCGCGGGCTGGGTCAATCTGGTGTTACTGTAATACCGGGCACTGGAAGAAAGTCGATTGAGGCCTAGCTGAGACTGTAACGAATTGTCTCCACCCACTATAGTGATGTTCTCGTTGGGAAAAGTCGGCAA
>JAXIVJ010014790.1:0-30000 GCA_036785665.1 Chirona hameri
AGAGCTTATTAGTGGGGACCTTGCAAGAACCGTCTGCCACAAGCCAGCTCGACTCAAGCCAATCTCGCCCCAGGCTCCTCCAGATCCACAAGGGACCCATTATGCGCGGAAAAGTCGTTCTGCCTCTTGCTGCTTTTAAACCCGTTTGCACTGTTTTACCAGTTGTTTGTTACAGTTCGGTACATATGTTTACAGTTATTACCATATTGTACTAGTTGAGCGCTAACTGCCCACCGGTAATCGTGATTTACTATTCGAAGAATAGTATAATGAAAAACGTACCTTAATTTCAATAGTATGCATCATACCGAGATGTGCAACTAGGAAAGGGTTACCTGAGGCTTGGCCCCACTCACGGTCTGGTTCCAATATAAATTTCTTTTTCCACTACCTAAAATTAAGATTTCCACCGCTGCTTCTGGCCCATATTTTCTGAAGTTTTATCAGGCAAACCCGTAAAATGTCGCGCCGCTCGCGGGCGATATATAACAAGTACCTTACTATAACATGAAAACCCAGTTAACATGCTGCAAAGCTTAAATACACGCATAAAATGGGGGTACATTTTTTTTCTTCATTTCAGCCGACCCCCCACTAAAAAAATCGGCGACGCCCTGCCTCCCCCGCTCCAACAACTTTTTGGAAATATGCCACTGATTTCCCCCCCCCCCAAAAAAAAAAAACCCGCTAGAACCGCCCCTGGGCTATACCATTTAGCCAATCAGCTTGCAGCTGGTTGCTAGCAAAGCGAAACCGGCGGCCGCCGGTTGACACATATCTAATCCGAGACTATCTTTAGCAAACTCGCAAACTCGGACTACTTCTGATTCTGATTGGCTGATCAATTTGTTAAATTCGTGTTACGTCAGGACTCTGACTCAGAGAGTAATGCATATAGTTTTGATAAACAATAATATATGTACGGCCTTCTGTCTCTGAATCGCGCGATATAAGGCCATTTTTGACAATATAAAATAAATTGTATTAACAATTATATTAATAAATCGTGTTTGGAAAATTTTCCAAGGTGAAAACTATTTCCATATAATTTTCGCTTCAAATCCTTCAACCTGTGTTTACGCTATATGGACTACGCGAACTGGAATCAGGGACGTAGGCCACGGGTGCCATTGCCCCGCTCACCCCTTCGCCCCCCCCCCCCCCCCCCCTCCCCTGAGCGATCAGTTTGCACCTAGATACAATAGATTCCGTCAGCTTTACATTACGTCTATGGGCGTTGCATGGAAAGAATCGGGTTTGAAATATATCTACATGCCAGACCCCCGCCCCTCGACAGGTGAAAAGGTTATTGTGGCCTCTCCCTGAGCCAAAATCCTGGGCTTACGTGCCTGAATTGAATTGATCCGCAGTCTTGCCCATCCCCCTCCCTCCCATATCAAAAATCAAATCCAGCCGCCACTTGTTCTCGAACTGCAACTAAAAGACATTTATGGAGGATTTCAGTTACAATTTCACGAAATACACCTTCAGCTAAGCAGCACCTTCTGCAGCTTTGTCACGTATTTTGTCCGATTTTGTCCTGTGTTTTTACATGGAATCTCGTGCCAGTTCTGTGAGCTTCCGCTGAAGGCACAGCTGCATCAATAGGTCTTGTGGACTGCCGCGATGTTTAGGAGACGCCTCACCCCGAGCTGTTTTACCGCGTCTGGGTGACAATCAAGTGGGCCACGTGGGTTCGTGTTTCGCCCGGGGTCGCCCCCTTGCGGGAATTCTACTGGGCGTGAGGGTCAGACATCTGTTTATCAATGTAAGCAAACACCATGGGACCCGGGTTAGTGTTTCGTACCTATCGTTAGGCTAAATCTGTCGGGCAATGACCCTCCGTGAAGCTGAAAGACTGAACACAACAATGACAATAATTGAAGAAGAAAATAAAATGCAGTATGATTGTCATTACTAGCTAAGAAGAACAGCGTCTTATTTCACTCACAAAAAAAATGTTTACGTTGCTCCACTTAACATAGTCAATAGGCATATGTGATGTATATCTTCCCATTTTACCTTTAGGAACCAAGTTTTACATCTGGCAGTAAAAGTTAATGAATTCAAAGCACTAACAATATACATGATATACGCAGAATGACATGAAGTCCCCTACCTAAACAAATGTTCTGAAATTTTCGGAGTGTACAAAACCGGAAACAACGGATTTCACAACCCCGTGCGGGGCTATCAGCTCCGCTCTACCGGCCCGCTCTCAGGGTGCAGAGTTCCAGGTCCGGTGGTCACCCGGTTGGTCTCCCGAGCGGCGGAGCGGCTCTACCCACGCCTCCCCTCTCAGAGCGCAGCTGTTCCAGGTCCGAATGTCTCCGGTGGTCCTCCGGAGCGCGGAGCGGCTCTACCCGCCTCCTCCTCAGAGGCCCAGAGTTCCAGGTCCGGTGGTCTCCGGTGGTCTCCGGTGGTCTCCGGAGCGGCGGAGCGGCTCTACCCGCCTCCTCTCAGAGCGCAGAGTTCCAGGTCTGGTGGGTCTCCGGTGGGTCTCCGGTTGGTCTCCGGTGGTCTCCGGAGCGAGCGCTCAGCCTACCCGCCTCCTCTCACGAGCGCATAGTTCCAGGTCCGGTGGTCTACCGGTGGTCTCACCGGTGGTCCCCGGTGGTCTCCGAGCGGCGGAGCAGCTCTTACCCGCCTCCTCTCAGAGCGAGAGTTCCAGGGCCGGTGGGTCTCCGGAGCGGGCGAGAGCGGCGAGCGGCGCTCTCTCTCAGTTTATTTATCGCTGTAACGCGGAAGCAGCCAAACACTGCCGGGCGGCGGCAAGTGTGACTCTGCCGAGACTTAACCGCTGTTCCAGTAGTCAAGGGCGAATCCCAGGGGATAGGGTGTTCCAAGGACATGTTCCAGTGGTCAAGGGCGGATCAGGGGAGAGGACCTGTTCCCAGAGATCAAGAGCGGGATCCAGGGGGAGGGCGTTAGAGGACATGTTCCCAGTGGTCAAGGGCGGACTCCCACGGGGGGAGGACCTTTCCAGTGGTAAAGGGCAGATCCAGTGGGAGGGTTTCGGATACATTGGGTCCCTGAAACAACTAAAATTCGGTCGGAAGATTGACACATTCCTGTTTCAAAGGGACATCTAAGCAACCTTGACAGATAGAAGTTGTCGTTACCCGCGCCCCGGTGGACGGTGGGCTTCTGATACACTTCGCCCTGGTGAGGGGTACAAATGCCCCCCCTAATTCGAAAACTAAAAAGGCTAGAAGACGTGTAAAAAGTATGGAAAGGCTCTCGACAAGGACATTCGAAGTACCTCTAGGCATTTTACTCAGGTCAATATAAGGGTCAACCAGAGGTCATCAAAGATGAAATTTCCAAGCATAGGACTTTACCTCCAGAACACCCAAATACCTCGGGAACTATGCTAGCTAGGAACATAACGAAAAAAGCAAACAATCCAAGCTCTTGTCAAAAATGCAATCACCATCCAGTATCCTCAAATTTTAGCTCAGGGTCAATAGTTTAGCCTCCGAGCGTGACCCCCCGTGTCCAGTGGTATTTTCCTTCTAAAACGTTTTTCCGTGAATAACTTATCAGGTTGACATAGAACACTAATTTTAACACATCGTGTTTTTGTCACGTCACGGACGCTTCGAAACATAGTAATGGTGACCGAGTTAGTAGTCAATTTCGAAATTTGACCTCAGGTCAAGATTATTTGGTGACCCAGATTAGGTCATGTTGCATATGGGCGACGTGAGTCGACTGAGATAAATACAGTTCATTGTCATTCCTGACGTCTCTATCTTTATTCAATCAAGAGTGATTGGCAACAAAGCTGGGTGACCTCAGATGACCTCAGTCGGGGACCTTGCAGAGGTCACTGAGCAATAATTGCACCCTGGGGTCAATTAAGAAATGAGCTAAGATAATATGATTCTGAAAAGAGTTGACCCTGATATAATGCATATTGCCCGAATGTGAAGCATTGTATATTTTCCCACTGACTTATAATGGGCAGGTCACATACTGACCCTGGAGCTAGGCATCGATATAAGAATCCCAGATACACAAATGTAGGTAACTTATGACCTTATGTAAATCCTGTAAGTTTAAAATATCTCCGACAAAACATGTGACTTCGGCACGACCCCAAACATTATTGGAAGTAAGGGTCTCTTGAGATGTGACCTAGTGACCTGACCTGAGATGACCTGAGGTCAAACGCATATACGTGGTGGGGTAATTGATGACAATAGAGCTGTGCCAAATTTGGCGGCGTTGTGGAGCCGCGTTTTCCCCGCTATTCTCCGGACAAAACCTCAAGGGGGGGGGGTTTCAAAATGACACCCACCAGGGCGAAGGTTTAGTAAATTATGATGCACAAGGTAGTGAAATTTGCGATGTTTTTTTTAAATTTTGTCAGGACTTTTTGGGATTTTATCCCATCAAAAAACAACTTATTGCTTCTATTTGACATCCATATTTAGGCAACCTTCTTGGATTGGGTAGGATATGTAACCATGAAACTGTCATTCGTTCGTGAATTTTGCCGACCAGCCAGGGACATTTTGCTTACCTCCTGCACACGCGAGCGCCTGTTTTCCAAATACTTGCTTGCCGTTTCCCTACCTACCTTGGCTGACCTTTGACCTGGACCACAACCCCAATCTCCGTAGCTCAGACTCTGGCTGCAACCGTCTCCAGCTGCTGAATGGCAGGTAACCGTGCTCCTCTCCTCTCCTCTCTCTTATCTCCTCTCTCCTCTCTCCCCTCTCCCCTCTCCCCTCTCACCCTCTCCCTCTCACCCCTCTCCCTCTCCCCTCTCCTCTCTACTATCTTCTCTCTTCTCTCTCCCCCCTACCTCACCCTCTCCCCTCTCCCCTCTCCCCTCTCCCCTCCTCTCCCCTCTCCTCTCTCCTCTCTCCCTCTCTCCTCTCCTCCTCTCTCCCTCTCCCCTCTTCCCTCTCCCCTCTCCCTTCTCCCCTCTTCTCTCTCACCCTTCTCCCTATCCCTCTCCCCTCTCACCTCTCCCTCTCTCCCCTCTACTCCCCTCTCCCTCTCTTCCTCTCTCTCTCCCCCCTCTCCTCTTCTCCTCTCTCCTCTCTCCTCTCTCCTCTCTCCTCTCTCCTCTCTCCCTCTACCCTCTCCTCTCTCCCCTCTCCCCTCTTCCCTCTCCCCTCTCCACCTCTCCCCTCTCCCCTCTCCCATCTCCCCTCTCCTCTGTTCTCTCTTTCTCTCTTCTCTCTTCTCCCTTCTCTCTTCTCTCTTCTCTCTTCCTCCTCTTCTCTCTTCTCTCTTCTCTCTTCTCTTCTCTCTCTTCTTTCTCTCTTCTCTCTTCTCTCTCTTCTCTCTTCTCTCTTCTCTCTTCTCTCTTCTCTCTTCTCACTTCTCTCCCCTCTCCCATCTCCCTCTACCCTCTCCCCCTCTCCCCTCTCCCCTCTCTCCCCTCTCCCTCTCTCTCTCCCCTCTCCCTCTCTCCTCTCTCCTCTCTCCTCTATCCTCTCTCCTCTCCGTGCCGTGCGGTTCTCGAGACGCTGTGCAGCTGATGTCTTGGACCGGCTGACGTGGCGCCCGGCATCTATACTCTGCGGCGTGACCTTCTCCTGGACAGATGTGTCATAAATCATAGGCAACAAAACTACGAACGAGCTGGCGAACCTGCGAACTTTGCAATCAAAAACACAGGAGAAGCTGTATCAATATCTTCTTGAAGACCCACAGGCTGAATGATTTTCGTTCAAATGTTCCCTAGTTTAGCACGAAGTATATTATTTTCAGCATATTACATTCCCGCGTCATGAAGCTAACCTCGGTCTTAACTTCAACAGGAGGCGAAGTCCGTGTAACTCCGGGACCCGGCGCGGCCCCTCCCCGGATATTACACAGTGATGCCGGGGCGGGGGGGGGGGCGAGGACGCGCCAGGAATGTCGCAGCCGCGCCGCGAGTGGCGCAGCGGCCGTCCGACCGGCTGATTCAGATGAGTAGCCCCTTGAGCGAACCGGTGAATTCACATTGCGGAATGATGCGAGTTTCCGCTGTTCTGGATGCTTCGAGCTTAGGCAGGGGCACGAATTCCGAGGGGAATGACGATGCCAAATGCGGAAATTCCGTTCCAGTTACGAATGTGTTGATGTTTTAGAGCAGATGGTATGCGTTTGTGCCGTGCGGGAGCTTTGATCCGATCCGCAGTGCCTGGGGAGCGGGAGGACTAGAGTAGGCGCAAGAATGGAGGTCAAGCTGTTTTCCGTTTGACGTTAGTTCAAACAAAATCTGCATGTGTTAGCTAGGAAAAACAACACCGGTGAGTGTTATTTCTCCGGACAATGACTGAGGTTCGTTCCTCTTGCAAAAGCGGAAAGGTCTGCGGCGGATGTCAGACGGCCGTGAGCATTACTTGTGCCGGATCAGATGTAAATATATGAAAGTTCTGACTCAAGCCTTTCGTGCTTTTCGCTGTTCGCTGTGTCATACCTCCCCTATTCACAGCACCAACGAAGGATTTCCGCCAATTTACTCTCATAATATTCCAACCCCAAAATAAACATACGAATTTTCTGTAGCATATTGTTATGCAGCATTATGTCTGCTTCCGGCCTCCCCGCCATCTTGTTGAATTCTAACACAATGTGCAGGTCCTCCTCTAAGGAAATCTGACCGGTGGGCCACTTCGGACGTTGCTTTGCTCAGACCCAGTGACTAATGGTGTGCGGGGGTGGGGGCCGGGGGGGGGGGGGGGGGGGCAAATGGGTTTCATATTTTTATTCTTGCTTGGTCACTTGGTCATGTCTTGTAGTCAACGAACTCTATCATTTGTTTAACAATGATCCTACAATTTCCGGCATGATCACCAAAGTGCGCTCATAAGTGTGATACACATCCCGCATGATCTAATGTGAGATTGTTGGGGCAAGGTCGAGGTCAAGGTCAGAGGCCTTTTCCATAAAACCTACGATATACGTCGCCGGAGTAAATCTGAGAAAATCGAAGTAGAGCAGATTCTACGAAACTTCGTAATTTGTGTTTGACCAACCGCCTATTTCCTTGCTTAGCATGTGCTGGATTCTAAGATATGACGTCATATCCAGAATAAAGTAGTGTCTCATAGCTACAGCGCATCCAAGCTATTTACAATATGGTTACCCAACAGTTGGGCGTACATATAATAATGAAGAGTTTGTAATTCGTACGAAACCAATATTATCACCATCTGCATTGATATTAGGATCTGTCTTAGAAAATGATGTTCATCCGCCCCCCAGGCAGCTGATCAGGGACTCGTCTAAGGAAATTTGACGGGGGGGGGGGGGAAGGGGGCAGGTAGGCTTGAGATTATTTATTTTCATTTCACCTGTTCTTGTCCAGGAACAGTCACACTTACTCTTGTTTTTCCATAGTCCATTGATATCGTTCCAACAGGCAGTAATAGTCATAAAATGAATAGTTGTGCATTCAAATAATTGTGTTGAGATGATTGATATACAGCCAAATTATACATTGTTATTAACCGCCATTGACTGGGGGAGCATCCCCCCCTCACGAACTTTCGCAATTGCTCAAACCAATAGCGCTATCAAAGTGAAACTTTAAGTACCTTTTCTCACATCAATTTTACTTCTTCTGTACAACACTGAAGCAATTCGTCGAAAAAAAAATCGTTGAGATATAGCGAATTTAGTGATGTCACTACGCACGAGTTGGACGCAAAAATCAGCTAAAATCTAACAAACCGTACAAAGGTCCATATTTTGAAGGAAAAAAATGCAATCAAAAACCTCAAAATATACAAAATGGCAAGAGCTACAGAATTATTATCTCGGAGTTTGAAAATTTTGGTTTTAGACTAAAAAAACAACTATTTGTTTAAATGCCCACAAATTCAAATTGTTCAAATATATTAAAAACTGTGTTAAATATTAGAGAACTACATATGGGCAATTCTAAAAAAAACACCACTTTGACTGACTTATGGCTTCTAAAGTATGGGTAACTCATGACGTATTTTTTGTATGATTGTTTTTTTGGTTATGTATACTCAGCTGCGAATAAATGAACGTCACCGCAGCATTTCTAAGGTAAAACTGGCCAGAAGCATGCGTTTTGTATTTATATTCATCAATTTCAAATTTTGACCTTATGTGACCTGACCTTGACCTGAGTTTGACACTAACTACACTTAAATGAAGTCAGGTGGTAAAATGACTATCACTATCGAATTATACGTGTAACGTACCCATAAAACATATGTTGCATGACTTTCGCATATATTTTGCACATGGTGACCTGTGACATTGACATTGACCTTGACCTTTTGCCAACAATCTTACTTAGCTCATGCGAGCTGTGTATTATAACCTTTAAGCGCACTTTGGGTGATCATGGTCGCAATCGAAGACTTTGAATGGATAGCACCCATGTATGTTCCATACACTCAAATATATCGATTTTGACCTTTGACCTGACCGTGACCTGACATGTGACCTCATTGTGAACCTTTCGAGAGTGCTGTAGATGTGCTTCATTGAGAGCTTTCGAATGCCGCCTTGCGTGTCTCGCTGCGATCATTACTTCAGAAGATCCCCCCGTCAATGGTGTTCGGCTGAGACCACCTGTCAAAGGCGGGTTAATTTTGTTGACAGATGACAGCCAGAATGGACGTATGGCTAAATTTCCAATTTAGCTTGAAAATTACATTTGTTCCTTACGAGCCCCCTTTGCCGTATGTGCCCCTTTGGGAAATAGGGTCCGAAGGGGCTATTTAGATATAGAATAAATGTATGAAAATATAATGAGCGGGAAAATCGCTTAAAGTGCCATGGAAATCCCCAAAAATGCAGATTTTCCCCAGTATTGACCCACTTTCTCGTTAAAGTTGAGGGGGGGGGGGGGGTTGAAGCCACCTCAACTGAATAGGATACTACATCCTGGCCTATAATTTGGGACATATCTGTTAAAATGTGCATCTCTCCAACAATTATAACCTGTTTAAACGTCCCCCGTTTAAATGTCGCCCCCCCCCCCCAGTGGCCGTTTTTTGCTCTCGACTGGGGAGGGGGGGGGGGCAGGAGCCGTGACTGGGGGGGGGGGGGGGTTAGTTAACATGTTAGACGAGTCACTGCAGCTGATGTGTGCTGCCACCTATGTCCGAATACGGTGACTGCTGCTGCTACTAGATGGCAGCACACGGGACTAACACCAACACGTTGACAAAACGGAACGCGGAAGTGGCTCTCCTCGGGCTGCGCCGAGCTGTTGGCCGTACGCCTTCTGGGTTTGGCCGTCGCCGCCCGGCCGGGACGACGCTCCTGGGCCACTCCAGGCGCTGGGGACAGCGTGGCGCCGCCCGAGCCGGGCGGCAGTGGAGGAGGCAGAGGCGGCCGGAGAGACGGCAGCGGCTGGCAGGGAGATGGCGGAAGACGACTGTTCGCCGCCGTCGCCGTCTCTCCGGCCGTCTCTGCCTCTTTCACTGCCGCGGCGCGGCGGCCGGCTCGGGCGGCGCCACGCCATCCGAGTGTTTATATATTCGAATTATCTAATAAGTAATGCCAGGGACTCCGCCACGGAGGACGGGGGAAGTTTCCCCTATTCTTTGGCCAGGGGGATTGTCCCCCAATTTTCCCTGACAATCAACTATAAATCAGTGTTCAGTTGTACTCATGATGTGTTAGGTACATACATACCTACCTCTCGCCTGTTGAACAAACTTTCGTTGACACTCCACCCCCAACCCCCTCCCCCACCACTCAACAGCATTTCGTTGACGCTCTCCCCCACTCTGTTCAACAGATTTTCTGTTTTAATCACTGCACACCCTCCGGTCAACAACTTTTTGGTTGCTGCCCCCCCCCCCCCCCCCGCCCCCAGTCAACAACTTCTTGCTGACGCCGACCACTCAGCTTCCCTTGATCCTGCCCCCCTCCCAATTTCAAAGGCTTGGCGGAGACCCTGAGTCACGGTGACGGACGTTAGATATGGAGCCTGTCTATCATCTGGGACCACTTCGGTAACGATCCGGCAATAAATTCGGGACGTTATGTTGTACCCCGTCCTTTGACCTTGAAGTTTACCTTGAAGGTGACCTTGAGCAGCAAAATCAAGGTAATATTCGTGATCAGCGTGTCAGAACTGACTGTGGGCCGAGGTTTGGGGCAAATCTGAATCTGTCCCGAATCCATCGCTGAATTAGTCGCTAACTACACGGGCGGTATATTTACCCGAATGATTTCGACTCAGGACACTTCATGTTTAACTATTGTTTATTCTGGGACGGAACGTCCTTGGACGTCTTCGGCGACGGCTTTCCAGCTGGAGAACCTCTTCGTCCTCGACAAACTCCATTTACCCGCGCTCCTTACCAGCAATACTATAGAAAACCGATGCTTACCAAATGTCGACCTCAAATCAAAGCAACTATACCCTTCATAGATTGTTCCCTGCTAGTTTAGGATTTTAACATTTATTTCGCGGTTTAGGTTTAGGATTTTAACATTTATTTCGCGGATGCGGCGTGACAACCAAACTACTTTTTCTTAAATCTTATTTTGTTTCTGAAACAGGACTCCCTTGGAACGGTTTCACGCAACGGCGTAAATTCATCACTGTTCTTTTTATTTTCAGGATCTTGGTGAAACACGATGTCTGGAAATAGTTGCGATTCTAAAAGGAATCGTACTTTTCCAGTTTCGTAAGTTTTATGCAAAAGGCCTCAGGTCACAAAAGTCACTATGCACAAAATATCTACGAAAGTCATGGAACACATGCTTTATAGAGTATTTTACGCGTAGAATATGTGATAGTGATATTAATTTTACCACCTGACTCCATGCACGTGAAGTTAGTGTCAAGCTAAGGTCAAGGTCAGGTCACATAAGGACACAATTTGAAATTGATAAATATAAATACAAAAGGCATGTTCCTGGGCCAGTTTTGTCTCCGAAATACAGTGCTGGAATTTATTTGTCTGTATCTGGTCAATGCAAGCCAAAACAAAACGCAACTTCAACATATGACGTCATGAGTTACCCATACTTTAGATGCCATAAGTCAGTCAAACATGGTGATATCATTTTAAAATTTGGAATGTTAGTTGCCCATATGTGGTTCCCTGACGTATATTTCGTTTAATTAAATATCTTCGAAAAAATTGATTTGTGGGGATTTTTCCAACAAAATATTTTGTTTTGTTGGGGTCAAAACCCAATATTTTCAACATTCCGAGTTAGGGTTGTATCACCGGGTTATATTCCTTGTCATTTACTATTTTGTAATGTTTTTTAATTGCATTTTTCTCAAAATATGGCATTTGTACGGTCTGTTAAATTTTAGCTGATTTTTGTGTCAAACTCGTGTGTAGTGACGTCACTAAATTTGCTATATCTCGAAAAGAGACAACATTACTTCATTTTTGCACAAAAGACGTACAATCGATGTAGGAAGGTATCCGAAGTTTCACGTTGATAGCACTATCGATTTTTTAGCTATTACGAAAGTTCATCAGGGGGACGTTAAACGCCCCCCCCCCCCCCCAGTCAATGTCGGGTTAATAAGCTAAGACGATTACGGACATACGGATTACAATAACAACGCAAAAAACAATCACACAATTATTTGGCTGTAGGTTGGCACAAGTTATGCAAGTCTTTGCCCCTTGTAAACAATAATCATCTTAACATTCCTGTGCAATACAATGCATTTTTTGTTTGTATTCGGATGCTACTTTTTGTCTTCATGTTCAGAATGAAGCTCATCTAAGCCCAGATCCAGCCCCGATCATAATCTAAGCCCAGATCCAGCCCCGTTTCATTGATACGGCATCAACCCGCGCCCGGTAGGGCGAAATCACTCATTACGTGTTCGGCTGGGGGAATTCCAGAAACACCGAGGGGTGGCATCCATCCCCTACCCGGGCGAGGGTTAACCCGCGCGGCGCTGGGGTCTCCATCCGAACGTCCGGTGCTGGGGGAGGTGTAAATTTTACCCCCCTCGTATCTTCCGAACTAATAACCGCAACGAGACGCGCAAGGCGGCGATCGAAAGATCTCAGTGAGAATAATCTAACGCATACCCGAAATTATTAACATAAGGACAAGTCAGGTCACGGTCAGGTCAAGTGTCAAAATGTAAGTATTTGGGTTTTTGGGCTATACTTTCCATCCAAAGCCTTGTATTGCAACTTTTGTCTCACAAAGTACTCCCAAATGTATAATGCATCTCCCGCATAAGTAAAAGTGAAATTGTAAGCAAAGGTCAAGGTCAAGGTCAGGTCACAAAAGGTCACAGGTCTACGAAAGCCATGCGACACATGTTGTGTCACAAACCGGACTGCGTGTATTCGTCCAAACTCAACGGTCATTCGAATACACACTAAAATGCAGACAGTACACACTAATGAGCAGACAGTTTAGAAGGGACCCAAATACTAAATACAAAGATACCACATCTCCTCCCTCCTAAATCAAACTACCATCAGATTTGAACCATCAAACTACCATCAGATTTGAACCAAATTACATTGCTGAGTTCGACGCATATCTTCACTTACATACCATCAAACATAGCTTGAGTGATTACAGGCAAGTTTCAGTTCTGCAACACGAGTTACAATTTACAAGACAATAATTTACCATACCAACGTTCCAAGCAGAAGACACGAGAAACAGTTCCTTCCAACTGAAGTGAACTCATCTGTACCAAGGTTTACCTCACACTTTGACACATGACACTTTTGACATAGTCCTGATATTTACAAGGTAAATTCACCTTACGACCACTCCTGGTCGTCGCTGAACCAGGCGTAGCCATCGACGTTGGCTCGTCCGCCTCGACTCGGTCCCTGCAGCGAGGCGTCTCGGCGCCTCGCGGCTGCTCCTCCGGTCCCGTCTCGCGAGGCGTCTCGGCACCCCGCGGCTGCTGTCGTTTCTCCGTCCGCGAGGCGTCTCGGCACCTCGCGGCTGCTCCTCCGGTCCCGTCTCGCGAGGCGTCTCGGCACCCCGCGGCTGCTGTTGTCCTGTTCGGCGAGGCGTCTCGGCGCCTGCCGGCTGCTCTCCTCGCTCCTCCTCGGCCGCTGTCTCCGTTGAGGAGCGCGGCGTTTGAGTTGAGCGGCGCGGCGCTTGCTCCTCCGCGCTCGATGAAGGTGTCTCTGCCGTGGTGTTCTGCGCTCCTGTGCTGCGTGTCTCCGGTGCTGTGGACCCTGAAGCACCCGCCAGACTCGCTGCGTCATACGAACCGGTGCTATGCTGCATCCTGACCTTTGGCGCTCTGTTGCTGTCTTCTTCCTTGCTGTCGCTTGGAAGGAGTTGTCCGGCGTGGCGGGACCACACCAGTCCGTCCACGGTCACCGTGTACGACACCGGACCGGTACGGCCTACCACTCTCCCTCTCTTCCACTTGGCTCCTCCAGCGTAGTTTCGCACGAGGACTGCTGCGCCGACTGTGAACTCTGGGAACGGTCTCGCTTTTCCCATCTGGCTGGCTTGGGCGTTCAGCACTTTTGCTGCTGGATTTGGTCGCAGCAGGTCCATCCTCGTTCTGACCCGTCGGCCCAGCAGCGCCTCGGCCGGCGCCACTCCTGTGGTTGCGTGCTCCGTGTTCCGGTACTTCATCAGGAACGACCCCAGCAGTGCTTCTACAGGTCGGCCGTCTCCTGTGGTCATAGCCGCCTTCAGGCTGTTCTTCATGGTCTGAACCATCCGCTCAGCCAAACCGTTTGACTGCGGTCGATACGGTGCCACTCTGATATGTTTGATGCCCAGCTTCTCCATGAAGTTTTCAAACTCCTGGGACGTCAGCTGCGGTCCATTGTCAGAGACCAGTTGGATCGGGATGCCAAACCGAGCAAATATGCTGGTCAGCTCCCTTATGGTTGCACCGGCCGTGATGTCCCTCATCGGCACGATTTCTGGCCATTTCGAGTGGCTGTCCACCAACACGAGGAAATACCTCCCTCGCATTGGGCCTGCGAAGTCCAGGTGAACCCGCTCCCAGGGATTTTTGGTGTGCTCCCATGGGTGCAGGAACACTGACGGTCTTTCGCTCCTCGTTTCTTGACATCCTGCGCATTGCTTTACCTGATCTTCAACGTCCTTGTCGACCTTTGGCCACCACACGTAGCTTCTGGCGAGCATCTTCATCCTGGTGATGCCCGGATGGCTGTCATGCAGCTCCTCCAGCACTCTGTTCTGTAGCGTCTTGGGGATGATGACTCTCGCACCCCAGAGCAGACATCCGTTGGTGATGGACAGCTCTTCCTTCTTGCTGCTGAAGGCTTGCAGTTCTCCAGATAGTCTTGCTGGCCATCCCATCCTCACATACTGGCATACCTCTGACAACAGCACATCCCTGCTTGTCGCCTGCTTGATTTTGTCTGCGGTGAGTGGTTGGAGCTTCTCCATGTTCTCCAGGAAGCAGACCGTCGCTTCGTCTTGTCTGTGCACACCTTTGGTGTAGGGGAGGCGCGACAAGAAGTCCGCCATCGGGATCTCCTCCGACCTCCGGTACTCCACGTCGTACGTGTACGCCGCCAGGATCAGAGCCCATCTCTGAAGCCTAGCAGCGGCGAGGGCTGGGAACTGCGTCTTGGGCCCCAGGATAGAGGACAGCGGCTTGTTATCGGTGACTAGGGTGAACCGACGACCCCACAAGTACTGCCTGAACCTGGTGACCCCGAAGATTACCGCTAGACCCTCTCTCTCGATTTGCGAGTAGTTTCGCTCCGCCTTTGTCAGCGTTCTTGATGCGAACCTCACTGGTCGTTCTTCACCGTCTTGGCCTTTTTGCACCAGCACCGCCCCGATGCCGTACGGGCTGGCATCAGTGATGAGCCGCACCGGTTGCTTTGGGTTGTAGTGGGCCAGGATCGGTGCTGTCGCCAGTCTCTTCTTCAGCTCTTTGAAGCAGCTTTCCTCTTCTCTGGTCCACTTCCACGTCACGTTCTTCTGGAGCAGGTTGTTGAGTGGTGCTGCCACTGTGGCCATTTCTGGCACGAACCGCCCATAGAAGTTGACAGCTCCCAGGAAGCTGCGCAACTCCTGTTGGTTTTTAGGCTGTGGTGCCTCCAGAACAGCATCCAGCTTTTCAGCCACTGGTTTCACCCCTTGGGCGCTTATCTCCACTCCCAGGTACTTCACTGACTCAAGCATAAACTGGCATTTGCTTTTGTTGAGTCGGATCTCCCACTTCTTGAGTCGCTGCAGCGTTTCGTGCAGGCGCTCCACCGTCTCCTGGTATGATGTACCTGCAATGAGCACGTCATCCAGGAAACATGTGACGCCCTTCAGTCCTTGCAGGATCCTCTCCATCGCTCCCTGAAACAGTGCTGGGGAGGATGCAATACCATATGGAAGTCTTTTCATTTTGAGCAGCCCTTTTGGAGTATTTAGCACGGTTATGTCCTGACTATCTGTATCTAGCTCCATTTGCAGGTAAGCTGTGCTTAGGTCCAGTTTGCAAAAGCTGTGCATACCTGTCAGCGTAGTCAGGATGTCCTCCAGGTTTGGCATGGGGTGCTGCGGGACTTCTAGCTGTGGGTTAACTGTGCCCTTAAAGTCCCCACAGATCCTCACCTTTCCGCCTGGTTTTGGGACCACCACCAGGGGTGAGGCCCACTCTGCGTACTCCACCTTCACTGCCACACCATCTTCTTCCCATTTACGCAGTTCCTCATCAACTGCATCTTGTAGTGCGTATGGCACTGACCTGGCTTTCCTGAACACAGGCTTTGCCTCCTTTTTCAGGCTCAGTTTTGCTTTGATCTGGTCAATCTTTCCTAGCTCTTCCTTGAACACTTCTGCGTTCTGGTCTAGAACCTCACCTAGGAGCTGACCTGTCGCTCCACTCAGCAGGGACACTTTGCCTTTGGCTGCAATCACCCAGCATGCCTCCACCTGCTTTTCTTTAGTGCCTGTTGTCGCCACAAACTGTCCGTCCAGTGCCAGGGGTATGTCAGTCCCATAGGGCATCAGTCGTCTTTTCGTTTTGCTCCCCTGCATGCCTTTCAGCATCCGGAAGTCAGTCCTGGCCATGATGTCCACACTGGCTCCTGTGTCCACCATCACCTTCACTGGTTGCTTGTTGATGAACACAGTCACCAGTGCAGTCTCCTTCGGACCTTGAGTCGAGAACACAAAGTCCTCATCAACGGTGTTAACCTGGGGAAACCTTCTGTTCCTCAGGTTCTGTGTGTCCATTCTGCTCCTGCAGGCCTTCGCGAAGTGATTTCTTCCTCCACACTTGGAGCAGGTTTGGCCCCTTGTTGCCTGACATTGAGCCGCTTTATGACCCTCTTCCCCACACCTGTAGCAGATCATTGGCCTTTCACTGCGTGCCTGATTCCGCCTTTCTCCTTCATGATGTCTTGTCGTCCTCCACTTCTGGTTGTTCTGGCTTGTCCGAACTCCAACTCTGCACACCTCCTCTGGTTTGGGTTCGTCTTGGACAGGTGGCTTTTCCTCCTGCAGGCTCATCCCTTGCAGCTTGGCTGCTTGCTCTCTCACTTGTAGGTGGGACTTCCACATCTTGACCACCTGAGACAAGCTCAGGTTGTCAGCTTCCAGAAGCCGCACCTGCAGGCCTGAGTAGGGGCACTTGGCTATCACCAGATCTCGGATCATGTTCTCACCTTCTTGTTCTCCGAACTGGCACCTCTGGCTTTGCTTCTTCAACCTACCCACAAACTCGACCACATCCTCATCTTTGTCCGTCATCTTCATGCTATGAAAAACATTCCGCTCAAACACAGGCCTTGTTTTCGGAGCAAAAAGCACCGTGAGCTGGTTCTTTGTTCTTTCATATGCATCTTCATTCTCATTTGGCTCTCCATTTCCCAGAGCTTTCACTTTTTGCTGCACTTCTTTTCCCAGAATATGCAATAGAAGAGCTCTCTTCCTTTCTATCCCGATCACTCCTACTGCACACACATACAGCTCAAATCCATCTAGCCACAGTTCAAAATCTTCTCCCTCCTGATACTTTTGTGGCGCATCCAGACCAAGACTCATCCTGCCTTCAGTGAAATTCTGCCAAAATCTAGGTCAAAATCCACTAACAACGGCTACTCACTGTGTCTGGACACTACTTGATAGTTAATATAGCCAATCTAGGTCTATATAACCTCAAAATTACGAATTAAATCAAAGCTTGGTCTATCTCGTCCTCGTCGCCATTTGTCACAAACCGGACTGCGTGTATTCGTCCAAACTCAACGGTCATTCGAATACACACTAAAATGCAGACAGTACACACTAATGAGCAGACAGTTTAGAAGGGACCCAAATACTAAATACAAAGATACCACATGTTGTATGGGTTATTTTATATGTATAATTCGATAGAAGCAGCCATTTTCACAGCCTGACACCATATAATGGCCCTCAGGTCAAGGTCAGGTCACAATAAGGTCAAAATTTGAAATTGATTAATCTAAATAAACATTGCATGTTACTAGACTAGTTTTGTCTTATAAATACAGTGGCGGCATTTATTTGTCTGTATCTGGTCAGTAAAAGCCAAAAAACGCAGGAAAAAAATGACGTCATGAGTTACTTATTCTTAGAGAGCCATAAGTCAGTTAAAAATAAAGATATTGTTTTGAAATTTAGTTTGAGAATCGTTCATACTCGGTTCTTTAATATATCTTCCTTTTTATGTTGCAAATCTTCAAAAAAAAATTGTGGAAATTCTTCCAAAAAAAATCCGTTTTTTGCATTTTGTGGGGTCAAAAACCCAACATTTTGAAAATCCGAGATCGCCATTTTAAAGACAATGTTATTTATGACTATTTATGACTATGACTCCCTATGATACGGTGTCCCGACACCTTTACAGGTATCATACTCTATTGCACAAGAGTCATGACACCTTTGCGGGCATCATACTCCCACATATGCCCTTTGCGTTGGTGTCACGACCCCTTTGTGGGCATCATATTCCCTCATGACACCTTTTGCTTTGGTGTCACGACACCTTTATGGGTATCCGATTCCCTTATAACACCTTTTGCTTTGGTGTCACGACACTTTTATGGGTATCCGACTCCCTTATGACACCTTTTTCTTTGGTGTCACGACACCTTTGAGAGCATTAGAGTCCTTTGCACGGAGGTCATGACATCTTTGAGGGTATCAGACTCTCTTTTGATTCCTTTTGATATAGTGTCGCGACATCCTTACAGGTATCGTACTCTCTTACACTGTATTTAGTATGGTGTAGCAACACCTTTGAGGGTATCAGACTCCGAACACGCAGCCAAAGAAAGGAGTCAGATACCTCTTAGGCCCTTAACTGACCTCTGATTGGTTGATAATCAGCCAGAAATGGAGTCGCACGCTTCTGTGACGTCATTATATTTCAGGTGTTCAGTTCGCTCGTTCAAATCTCCCAGTGGCCGTTTTCACCAAGGATTGTGCGCTTGGGGCGATTGGGGGCGATTGGGGCGTTTGGGGTAAATGGGTCTATAGCTTGTAAGAACACGGCATTTTCCGGTGATTTTTGGTATCAATCACAATTTTATGAATTAATGTATAATGCTCTTACAATGCAATATTTACCGTTAATTTGCTTTGAATGTTCACATCCATGAACAAATCTGGCAATTTTGGGTTGTGTTAGTTCCTTCTACAAAACATACTGAAAACGCCCCAAAAGAGGCTAAAAAGTATACTAGATAATCAGCTTTGATTATAAAAAAAATACGCAAATGACAGTTAGTTAGGGCAAAACTGAAGATATTATTGGCAAAGAAATATAACATTATGATGAAAAACGCAATCGAATGTCAAAAGCATAGACAGACCTTAATTCAACGTTGCTCCGTCCAGCTGAGATCATCCAATTTAGAGCGGAAACTTCGTTGGTTTCCGAAAACCGGAACAATCCTTACGCATTTCGAATCACACCAAATGTTTTTGATTTGATTACTTTATTAATTGATAAATCTGACAAAAAGCTGAAAAGACTTCAGAAAAAGCACTTATAAACCCATGAAACATGCGGGCTTTCTGCAGCCACTGGTACT
This sequence comes from Chirona hameri, assembly GCA_036785665.1. NCBI lineage: Eukaryota > Metazoa > Arthropoda > Thecostraca > Balanomorpha > Balanidae > Chirona > Chirona hameri. The sequence continues at coordinate 18,960 of JAXIVJ010014790.1, forward strand.
GAAAACTCAAAAAAAAAAATACCCGGACCGGCCTATAGCCATTTCCCGGGTTTGGGAAAAGTACTTCTGGCAATTTGCCAGGCAAAGAGTTACGTTAATCGGTTTATGTGAACCCGAGCAGGCAAGGGAATAGGGTAGCTATTTTACTTTAAGTGAATTGTTCAAAGTAAATCTAAAGTCTATCTTACGTTAAGTATTTCGTTCAAAGTCAAAGTTAAAATAAAACACGAGACACATACATACACAATATATTCCATACACACACAGACACACTAGAAACGATTCTAATGAAAAATAAAAATGAAAGAATAAGCACAAAATTAACTAATTAGGCGGGGCGGGTGACAGGCCCAGGTCGATCTGGTCAGTGGTTGTGTGGTGCTCGGAGTGTGCTCAACATAACTTCTACCGCGGCCGGTCCCGCGGGGTGCAATTCTCTGCCGTCAAATGGTTTTGAATATACACTCCCGGGAACCGTGTGCAGCGAGTTATGTCGTCGTACCTTGGAGCACACTCCAGATCAGATCTGGTGTGCCAAAATCGGATCTAGTGTGGTAGTGTAGGTGCTCTGAGTGTGCTATAACTGCCGCGACACGGTCCTCAAGCGTGTGCAGCGAGTTATGTTGCAAGATCTGGCCTCTATCTCAGGTATTAAGAGCACACTCAGGATGTGTGTGTGTGATAGTGTTATTGTAGGTCAGTGCGATGCCGTGAGCGAGAGCCTAATCGCACTACCGGCCCTTGCACTGACCAAGGACCAAGAAATGAAGGTGTGGGGGTGTGATAGCAAGTGTTAGGTGATGCCTGTCGACCAGAAGCTCCCTGGGCCTGGGAATAATATAATACAAATAATATAAAATAAAATAAGATAGTATATAGTAGAATAAGTAGAATTGAGTAGTGACCTATTGTGTAGTGTATTCCGCCGGGAAAAGTCCTAATTAATAAAAAAAAAACGGAGCCTAGCCAAGGGGAAACCCTGTGCGTTTTGCCAAATTGCACAGTAAAACCCCATGTTATTACGTTATATAAATAGTTCTAATCGTGTTGTATGAAGAAAATCATAAAGAAGTGTGATTAACTCGGGATGGGAGTCACGAAGTAAAAAAGTTTGCGAATACCGCACCGCAGTGCATCATCGGCATCTGTGATCAGGGGCGGGTGTTCAACTACTCGGCTCTGGCAAGAGCGGAGTAGAGGGGAGAGGAGGGTTGGGAGGAGCATTACGCTAAGAAATGAACAACGAATTCCAATGGAACCCTTCGTTGCGCGACTGATTTGGCAGGGAATCATGCCGCTGCCAACGCGAAAACCGCTCATCAACCATCGGCGTCCCATCGCAGAAATCCCCCGCCAAATCAGCCACGCAACGAATAGAACCCTTCGCCTCGCGGCCGATCCAGCAGGGGACCCCCGCAACAAGACACCGGCAGCCAACACGCAACCCCCACGTCAGCAGCAACATGATTTAACAGGGAGTCAAAAATAACTTAAAGGGAAATAATGACCTTTTGATTTTGTTAGCAACAATTTCTTAGGCTACCGTTATGGTTTTAAAATTATTTTATTTAAATTTAAGAATTAAATAAAATTATTCCAAAATTCAAAGTTGTAAGTTTGGAAAAAATACACAACAAGTACCTTGTGTACTTCATGAAGGTCATTTACAAATTCGTCCTTCCCTACCATTGTTTACATCAGTGCGGCATTTTTGGAGGCTCTGTGACATACCCGATCAAAGTGAGCGCTGCTCGGACACACGCTAGTCGCGCTTTCGTTCTCCATGGCAACCAGGCGTCAGCCAATCAAAAGCCAGAAAGGGAATACGTTCTGGCTTTTCATTGGCTCACGCCTGGTTGCCATGGAGAACGAAAGCGCTACTAGCGTGCGTTCGAGCAGCGCTCTGATCCGCGAAGCAATCCGTGAAGCATCCGTGATGCATGACTGACTATCAGTATAAGCAATGAATAACAACAACATGCAAACTATACCAACTCGAATAAAATAAGGGCGGAATGAATTGAACCCCAGGCAAGCTAGCATTCGCAAAGCACTCGGCACTGCGCCACAATAGCAAAAGGTGAGGGAAATGCATATTGGATACAATATTATTACGTCACAAGTTTCTGAAGTGTCAACTACTATGAAATACAGTGATAAGATAACTTTAATAATGATTAACAAGAAAATTCAAACTTAAAAACAATAATATGAATAAGTCTTTAATTAGCTTTCAACTCAAAATCAGATATATTTTGCAATGCTACACAAGAATGGCACCAGTGACATCATTAACAAAGCCTGCTACGGGACTTGGGTATACTAATCAGGAACAACTCGCCAAGTGCGCCGAGATGGTTAAGTGCGCCGAGAAGCTTGACAATGACTTTGTAAACAAATCGCCGACGCTAAATAGGTCGCCGTCGATGTGCATCGATGATCTTCCGATTTAATTGCCAGTTTTGTGTTATTGTTTGTTAGTATTTTTGGGAAAAACTCTTATTTTTCATGATAATATAAAGCATAGTGTTATATACAGCCACAGACAAATTATGTGCGCCGAGAAGCTTGTGGTTAAAATTGTGGTTAAGTGCGCCGAGAAGCTTGACAATGACTTTGTAAACAAATCGCCGACGCTAAATAGGTCGCCGTCGATGTGCATCGATGATCTTCCGATTTAATTGCCAGTTTTGTGTTATTGTTTGTTAGTATTTTTGGGAAAAACTCTTATTTTTCATGATAATATAAAGCATAGTGTTATATACAGCCACAGACAAATTATACAATACTCCTAATGTTGAAAACAAATGAATTTATTTTCAAAAATTGAGGGTCGCAACCACTAACTATGCCGCCGTTGATGTGCATCGATGAGCTTCCGATTTTATTGCCACTTTTTCCAATCGCTGTTAGTTTTAGAAGATCGCCGGGCATATAATCACAACAAGCAGAACGCACAATATATTTTCCACTCCATTGCGTACAAAAACAGTACGGGAAAAGCCCGCAGTTTGATGAGGACCAAAAGTACTTGCAAGTACCGGTCGTTAAAAGTGTGGAACGCTTATCAACTTTAACTTGAAATATCTTTCGGTAGGAAAGTTTTCATGCAAAATGTGATGAATTTACAATATATTTTGGTCTGGTCTGGCGATTTCAAGTGCTAACTCCATTTTTGTGGAAAAAGGTCATTATTTCCCTTTAATGAAGTATTTTATTGGAGGTGATTTATTGTTTCCTGTTTGTGAACCGTCTCAAATTGCGGCGGTAGCGGTTACGCTCAGGAGAGCTGGAGGGGGAGGGACTCTACTGTCTCTTTGACCTTGAAGGCAAGGCAGGGCGGGAGAGTGGCCGGGATGGCGGGGAGGGGGTCGAACTCTCTTCAGGGAGCCGGGAAGGGGTGGGGGGAGGGGAGGGATGGCGGGGAGAGGGTCTGACTGTCTTCAGAGAGGGGAGGAGGGTGGGAGTTTTGGACTTGGCGGGTGACGGCTCTGATTAGAGAGGCGTCTGTCTCTCCCTCGGTCGAGTCGTCATAGTCCTCCTCAGAGGACTCAACCGGGGACCCGGGGTCCAGAGGGGGCCCGGCTGGGGACTCCGCCAGAGATTCGGCGGGGTGGGAGTGGGTGCCGCTGGGGCACTGCCAGAGTCCAGAAGGGACTCGGCTGAGATGGGGTGGGACTCGGCCTGCTCTGCCGTCGGTGGGTGTGCACACTGCCGCTGTGTCGGGGCAGGCGGTGGCACCGGTGGGATGGACCCACTTAAGGTCCGACGGAGGGGGGCATGGGTGGGGTTCGGTGGGATGGGGGCAGCAGGGGCCAGACGCTGGGGGCCAGCGCTGGGATGGGAGGTGGGGTGGGGGGGGGGGCGCCTTGCGGGCCCGGGTCTTTTCGGCGGCTGCCGCTCGGGCAGGGCAGTCGCGGGACCATGCGGGGTGGGGGCCCCCGCACGACACGCAAAATGGCTGCTCTAGGTCGAACGGACGCCATTGCAGGGCGCAGACCACGGCTCTGCGCATGCGCAACGTGACGTCAGGCGACCAGCCGGCTGGTCGCCATGGTGACCGGCCCACCGGCGCCGGAGCCACGTAACGCAAGGCGACTGGCCGTCCCGTCGCCATGGTGACCAGCCGGTGGCGCCTGCGCAGAGCCAGCGCAGAGCCGGAGCCAGCATTCTTGGCATCTTACAACAAATTATCAAAGCGAAATCGCTAATTATCAATAATCCTTGTTTTCAAAAGTGAATATGAATGAAAATACCGGAACAGCGCTGCCCTGACAGCGCAGCGCTGCCCTGACAGCGCTGCCCGGCCCGCTGCGGGCTGCCTTGGACCGGGACAACGCTGTGTACCGGCGAGAGCGACAGAGCTACTCTGGGCAGAGTCGGCCGGTTAACGCGCTGCCGCTGCCTCAGGACGTTCACAGTGGGCAAGACGGACCAAGCTCTAAGCTCTAAGTTGGAACTGTAGCGCATGTGGGGGAGGGATGATAATTATATGTCGAGTGTTGTTTGCCTTGTTGTGAATGTTGTTACATGTCATTTGATAGGACCTAAATTAACCAAAATGAAAATATGAATGGACGAATTCATCTAGTTTTCATTGAAATGAGCTATTATTCCTGAAAACCATGTCGTTGTAAAATATGGCCACTTCCCAAACCAGCCACTTCCGGGATTCGAGCAAGATGGCGTCACACAAGCACTCCAGCTGTCTGGCAACACCAGAGCTAGTTTAAGATGAAATTGTTAATTTTAAGTAAACTATGGTGTTATCATTAAAATGGAATTTCCAGAAAAATGCATTACTTCATAAAGTTACGATTGATACCAAAAATCACCTGGAAAAGCCGTGTTCTTGCGAGCTATAGACCCATTTACCCCACACGCCCCAATCACCCCAATCGCTCCAAACGCCTCAAACGCCCCAATCTTCCCAAATGCAAAATCCTTCGTGAAAACGGCTAATGGGTCTATAGTTTGTAAGAACACGGCCTTTTCCGTTGATTTTTGGTATCAATCACAGTTTTATGAATTCATGTATAAGTATATGCTCTTACAATGCAATATTTACCGTTAGTTCGCTTTGAATATTCACATTCATGAGCAAATCTGGCAATTTTGGGTTATGCTAGTTCCTTCTACAAAAGATACCGAAAACGCCCCAAAAGAGGCTAAAAAGTATACTTGATAATCATATTTGATTAAATAAAATACGTAATTGACAGTTAGTTAGGGCAAAATTGAAGATATTAATGGCAAATAAATATAGCATTATGATGAAAAACGCAATCAAATGTCAAAAGCATACACAGACCTTAATTCAACGTCGCTCCGTCCCTCTGAGATCGTCTAATTTAGAGGGGTAACTTCGTTGGTTTCCGAAAACCGGAACAATCCTTACGCATTTCGAATCACACCAAATGTTTTTGATTTGATTAATTTATTCATTGATGAATCTCGCAAAAAGCAGAAAAGAACTCAGAAAAGGCTCAGATAAACCCATGAAACATGCGAGCTTTCTGCAGCTACTGGTACTAAAAACTCAAAAATGGCTGCTCTAGATCGAACGGGCGCCATTACTAGGCGCAGACCACGGCTCTGCGCATGCGCAACGTGACGTCAAGTGACCGGCCGGCTGGTCGCCATGGTGACCAGCCGGCCGGCGCCGGAACCACGTGTGAACGTGACGTCAGGCGACCGGCCGTCCCGTCGCCATGGTGACCGGGCGGCGGCGGCTGCGCAGAGCCAGCTCGGAGCCGGAGCCAGCATTCCGGTCATCTTTCGACACATGATCAAAACGAAATCGCTAATTATCATTAATCCTTGCTTTCAAAAGTGAGTATGACTGAAAACATGAATGGACTAATTCATCTAGTTTTCATTGAAATAAGCTATTATTCCTGAAAACCATGTCGTTGCAAAATATGATCATTTCCCGAACCAGCCACTTCCGGGATTCGAGCAAGATGGCGTCGCACAAACACCCCAGCGGTTTGGCAACACCAGAGCTAGTTTAAGATGAAATTGTTAATTTTAAGTAAACTATGGTGTTATAATTAAAATGGAATCTCCAGAGAAATGCATTAATTCATAAAGTTGCGATTGATACCAAAAATCTCTTGGTAAAGCCATATTCTTGCAAGCTATAAACCCATTTACCCCAAACGCCCAAATCGCCCCAAACGAAAAATCCTTCGTGAAAACGGCTACTAGCCGTTTTCACGAAGGATTTTGCGTTTGGGGCGATTGGGGCGTTTGGGGCGATTGGGGCGATTTGGGTGTTTGGGGTAAATGAGTGGGGGGGGGGGGCAGTGTTAAGACCTAAGGGGGCAGGCAGTGTACTGCCCCCCCCCCATTTACCCCAAACGCTCAAATTGCCCCCATAGCCCCAATCGCCCCATACGCCCCAATTGGCCCAATCGCCCCAATCGCCCCAATCGCCCCAATCACCCCAATCGCCCCAATCGCCCCAATCGCCCCAATAGCCCCAAACGCCCCAATCGCCCCAAACGCAAAATCCTTCGTGAAAACGGCTATTGACCAGCTTGCACTCGCCAGCGTGAATGTCAATGCATCTCCCCTAGGCCCACCGTCCCACGTTAGTCGATAAACACTGACACACAGCTGTCTCACAATATGGGAGAGTCCAGTCCGCCCGTCCTAACCATTCCGATAAACACTGCAGAGCTGCTGATATCATCAGCCGGCTGCCCGTGCTCCAGTCGTGCCGTGACCGCCAGCAGAACTGCTGCCCCGACACAGCCGTCCGCCATGCTGCCAGTGCTGCTTGTCGCGTGTGTCCTGTTCGGATCGGCACTCTGTGGCTCCTCGCTGACTGCACCTGGAGTCGCAGTCAGCGCCGAGTCGAGCCTTCTCCAGCCGGCGACCTCGGCTGACGCCCGTCTCTCAGCGGCCGGGCCACGGGCAAGCGTGACGACGTTAGATCGGGTGAAGGCAGAGCTGTCCAGCTTCTACCAAGCCACGGCTCGTGTGGCCACAGCAGCACCACTGGTGGAGATAGCCAAAGTCCTAGCTAGCATCGAAAAAAGTGTAGCGGCCATTTATGACTCACGGCTAAAATACCAGACTGAGTCATCCAGTCGGCTTGACGCCGTCGAGAAGATGCGGAGCAACCTGTTTCGTGCTCTCTCGACACGCCTAGACGCCGTCGACGCGTCGCAGAGCGCCCTCTCCAGCCGAATCGACACCGTGCTACAGCAGCAGAGCGCTCATGCCACCAGGACAGCCACTATTAATGATCGGCTTAACAGGACTCAGGCCGCAGCCAGTCGCATACCGAGTAAGAACACATCTTATGTCACACCAGCCACAACGATTCGTTGTGGCTTTGTAATTGTTGTGTGTGTTGGACCATGGAGCATCAAGGTATTGTCAGGATACCTTTCAAGCTGACTCTCATTGACATATTCGAAATTTAAAATAGGATAAGAATGCTCCCTAACTTTATACCCACAGGGGGATGATACAATAAAGCACAAACCAACTATTTGGAAATGTCGATTATTTTGGTTGGATAAAACCATGTGGGTGCGAATTATGTATTAAACAAACACTTTACAGTCTTCTCAATTTCGAGAAGTGTTTTACCTAAAGATTTTCGGAGCCCACGAAAAATGGATCCTGACCAATCAATACGAGAAGCAAAGGGAACAAAAGCGCCAGAGCTTGAATTGATATTTCATTAATTTTAACCCTCGCCCTACGGGGGGGGGCTGACAGCCCCCTGAGGTTTTTCTTGAATAACTTTTGACACATGAAGTGCACTTTGCTGAAATGTTTGATAGCTGAGTTTACAACAATTATACGTAGGCTGTACAAACTTAATTGAAATTGGTCAAGAAGTTTGGGAGATAATAATGTTTTGATGACGTCATGTTGGTAAAAAAGGGAAATATTGGAAAAATCGTAGAAAACAGAGTTTTTAAGCAAATTAAAAACGCAATTCACCAAAGATGCGAAAGGGCATTTTCTTTAAAATGGCAATCTTTGATTTGCAAAATTTTGGGTTTTTGATCCCTAAAATAAAAAAAACAGTTTTTTTAAATCCCCACAAAATCAAAATGTTCAAAGATATTTAAAAAACAGAATATATGTGAGAGGACTTAGTATGGGCAATACTCATACCAAATTTCAAACCAACATCTTAATTTTTGATGCGAACAAATAATATTTTTTTTTTGTATTTCTGAGCCAAAACTGGTCTAAGAACATGCCTTTTTATTTACATTTATCAATTTCTAATTTTGAGGTTTTCTGAAGAGCAAAATCGCTGTTCTGGACGTGGTAAATCCGAGGTCATTCACTTGACCTGGAAGGTCACCCGTTGACCTGAAACCTAAAACCGCATACTGTTAGATTTCTCTCATGACAGGCAACATGCTGGTTCTTACCGCATTGCTCTAAGTTGCTTGGTTTGGAAGTTAACGGGGGGGCCTGTCAGGACCCCCGTAGGGCGAAGGTGAAAAAAGCTCCTGTAGGGCGAGGGTTAAACCATCTAGTGGCATAATATACTGCAAAAAAAATAAAGAGGTAAATAACGCCCCTTAACCCTATTCCTGTCCGGCCTTTTTACGCTAAATCTGTCCGGGGGGGGGGGGATTTGGCCCCCTCTCTGAGATCTCGGCTACTATGAGAACTGCAACAACAAAATTTGGTGGGTAGGAAGGACCTATATGTAACTCTCTTTTGTGTAATTTTGATGACCTTGGGTCAATATCGTCCAGATCAAACGAGGTTAAATGTACCTAAATTTCCATGATTTGTACTTGTATCTAGACATTACGCATTATCTCTAAAACTATTAAAGCTAAGAAGATACCAAAAAAACAATCGAAAGATCTTGAAACGTTCTTGCGACAATTTTTCGTCAGATTTGAGCTGAGGTCACTTGTTTGGGCTCCACGAGTCATCAAAGTTAAAAAGGATTTTTTTTTGGCCAAAAACGTTTTTGTGAATATATTTTTACCTATGAACATAATTTTGTCGTCATCGTGTTTTTCTCGTTAAGACGCATCGGCATATATCAAGTTTAACCTGGTAAGGTCAATTAAAAAATCACCTAGGTCAATGTCAAGGTCAAGGTGGCCAAAGTAGGTCATGTTGCATGTTAGAAGACGCGTATTGACGAAATAAACACATTTGTACCAGTTTCCGCTCTTTATATATATCATGTCAAGAGTTATTGCAAACAATGTTCGTAACCGTGTATGACCTTGAGGCGACTGCGGAAATGGTGACTGGGCACTCTTTCCGGGTCGGCGCTACTTTACCATTCATTCCATCAAAACAATTCGCAGCGACAAGCATTCCGCTTGTCGCTGCGTTTCGTAGTTATTGAGATATTAGCGGAAGCGGAAATCTACCCTTTGTGGTTAGCACAAACTTCCGGCAGTTTTCGGGTTATAACTTTATCAGTTATCAAGATATCGACTCGAATTGTGTGTACATATACTGGTATAATATCTCGGAAAAATGTCAGGGATCTTTCGATTAAAAAAACGGAAATTGTATATACATGTAAAGAAGAAAAGATGATTTTTCAAAATTTCAAAATTTCAAAAACAAAATTTTGAAAATTCGAGATCGCCAACTAAAATCCCTTGCAAATGTCTACACGCACTTCTCTTTGCTTGCATTTGGCAGAAACAATAACCCTCCACGAGTGTTTAACCATGCAAACCTTTGGTATATAAAACGACCGAACGTGCCTTCCAAAAAGTGCTCCTGGAGCAGCTTATGAGTCAGCTTTGAAAAAAACACACACCATTAGTGCGCAATGCAAAGTTAGGACAAGTCAAAGAGGTTGAAGACCTTAGCTTCAACAATGAATGTGCAGCACACGAAAAACCTCCGGCGGGTGGGGGGGTGGGCGAATCACCCCCCCCCCCCCATCGGACAGGAATACGGTTAAACAACACCTTTGTATATGCCACCAGTGTTGAGTCCTATGAAGATACCGTACTCAACTCAGCCGTTTGTATTCCGTATTCCGACAGGGACAGTGCTGGGTAAGGCGTGCAGCAGCGACACCGACTGCTCCAAATTGCTGCCAGAAGCCGTGTGTAGCAACGAAGGCCTGTGCTCGTGCCGTACCGGCTACAGGCGGGTCTCAGACACCATGTGCTTGAGACCCTCCCGTCTGTATGAGCCGTGTCTGGAGGATGCCGACTGTCAGGTAAGGTGACCGTTGGAGTCGTTAGATTGTTATTGGGTAAGGTGACCGTTGGAGCCGTTAGATTGTTATTGGGTAAGGTGACCGTTGGAGCCGTTAGATTGTTATTGGGTAAGGTGACCGTTGGAGCCGTTATATTGCTATTGGGTGTGGTGAACGTTGGAGTCGTTAGAATGAGCTGTTACATCCAATACCAGTACATTGTTATTGGACATTGCCATTTTGTATTCGTCTGATTTCATCTACTTGGTTTTACACAATCAGGCGACTCGCAGCATGGACTTATAACGCAGTTACTTATTTTTGTAACACATGATATTATATATATATATACATATACATATACATATACATATACATATACATCTACATCTACATCTACATCTACATCTACAACTACATCTACATCTACATCTACATCTACATCTACATCTACATCTACATCTACATCTACATCTACACATACACATACACATACACATACACATACACATACACATACACATACACATACACATACACATACACATACACATACACATACACATACACATACACATACACATACACATATACATACTACATACACATACACATACACATACACATACACATACACATACACATACACATACACATACACATACACATACACATACACATACACATACACATACACATACACATACATACACATACACATACACATACACATACACATACACATACACATATATATATATATATATATATATATATATATATATATATATATATATTATATGTATATATATGTATATATATATATATATATACCATATTATATATATATATATATATATATATATATAT
>JAXIVJ010014791.1:0-33407 GCA_036785665.1 Chirona hameri
AATAACGAACAAAATTAGCTTCTGGCGTTAAATCTGCAGTCTAGGCACAGTGCCATGCCATTCTTCGTCGTTATTGTAAGTCGATAAATGTTTGGTTTGTTTATTTGCGCAAATCGTCGACGGGATACCCAATGATGGACGAAGTCAAAATGTAAAATTACCTAAAGCTACAAGACATTAGACATGTTACAATATACCAAATACACCATAAACATAAAATATGACATGAACGAAACATCTAGAACACAGAACAAAATCAGTTACAACGATGCGACGTACAACCTCACTTTGGTGCGGAACTGATGGTACGTATCGGCAAAGAGATCAGCATTGGGACACGTTCCTATAAAGCGGTTAAGTTGCCTGGGCAGCCTGGCGAACAGTCCCTCTTTGACCGTATTTACCCTGGCGTACGGCGCATTAAGCAATGTGAGGGTCAGCTGCCTGGTAGTACGACACGGTACATTGACGAAAAATGACTGCAATACAAATGACGATGATATTTTACCCTTAAAAACGTTGCGAATGAACATGAGATCATGATGGCTCCTACGTGCCGATACAGAAACAAGTTTAAAATGAGACAATAGGTAAAAGTACGCCATGGATGGTGATTGCGACCGACAGTGGGCGTTCAGCCACAGCAGGAACTTATGCTCTATGCGCTGCAGCCAAACAGTGTGCGTGCTAGCGGCACCGCCCCATATCACGCTACAATATTCCATATTTGAGCGGACGTAGGCAAAATACGACGTCAGTACTGATGTCTCTTTGATATATCCTCTCGGGTTAGCCCTCTGGAACGATCTAATAAGGACGCCAAGGGCTCTATTGGCTCTTCTCATGGTATTTTCGATATTATTGCTAAATGTCAGCTTTGTGTCTAGAATTACTCCTAAATCACGAATATATTCCACGTCTTCCAACGTGGTGTTTCCGATCGAATATTTCGTCACTATTGGCTTCGTTCTCAGTGTCATCCGAAAAGATTTCACTTGGACGGGTTCAGTTTGAGCATCCAAGTTTTGGACCACTTATAGAGCTGATTTAAATCTTTCTGAAGTACTTTAGCGCCGCTTTGACAAACAATTTTTCGGAACAGTTTTGCATCGTCAGCAAACATCAGAACCCGAGAGGATATACCGTCCGGCAAGTCATTAATGTATAAGGAGAACAAAATCGGAGAGATCAATCCGCCTTCCGGTGTTCCCGACGTTACCCGGCACCACTCTGAGCACTTGCCGTTGACTACCACTCGCTGTTCCCGGCTATCTAGGTAAGATGTGAACCATTTTAGGGCCAACCAGTGATATTGTACGAATTTTGAAGTTGGTGTACCAGAAGAGAGTGATTTACACTTTGAAAGGCAGCCGAAAAATCTGTATAGATGCAATCGGTTTGAAGTCGCTCTTCGATGGAGTCCCAAGTAGTGACCAGTAGTGATGCCAGGTTAGATACGCACGACCTACCCGACATGAATCCATGTTGTGCTGGTGAGATAGCGGGTGTCACATGTCGCAAAAGGCCTATATACACAACGTTTTCAAGTACCTTGCCAAAGAGGGGAATCAGCGATATAGACCGGTAGCAGTTCGGATCTTTTACACTACCCTTTTTGAAGAAAGGCACAACATTCGCCCGTTTCCAGAGCTCCGGAAACACACCTCGTCTCAGTGACATTTGACACATCTTGGTTAACGGAATGACGAGTGCTTCACTGCATTCCCGAATAATACGAGCACTGATCCCGTCCGGGCCACACGCCTTGTTGGCAGGGATACTCTCGAGAATCGCCCTGACAGTATTTAAGTTACATTCGAGCTCAGCTAATGATGGCAAGTTATACACGGGCGCATCAGGAAGCTCAGAAATGGCGGCGTCTGAGAATTTAGACGCGAAAACCCTATTGAGCACATTCGCCTTATCCCTGTCGTCCGTTATCTCGGTTCCGTCTACCTTCAGTGCTGACAGAGCCCTGTTGCCGTCTTTAACACTTTTAAAAAATGACCAAAATCGTTTGGGGTTGGATTTGAAGTCATCGGTGAGTCCGATTAGATAAGAGTCCGATAGTCCGATACGATATACCTGGAATTGGCTGCATTGTTAAACGCCCTTCTCTTATCCCGTAAGTCGTGCTCGGTTTCCTCACATCGATTTATTTTTATTCTTCGAAAAGCTGCTTCCCTCTCGAGTAGATTTGTGTCACTTATTCGTGCTCACATTGAGCTATTTAATCTAGCTGTGGCACGTTTATCTTCTTTCAACTCTGAAATTGCCGCAAAAAAACTTTAAAATTGCATGTATTAAAAGTAAGAGGAAGCTAACACCAAATCTTAATAGGTTTCGCCACGTTTTGGGAAGTAACATTGCTGGTGTAAGAAACATCGTATTAAACATAGTAAACACTGTTTATCCTTAATCTACAACTTATCTTCAGACATTCAGTGCTGTGCTACACCTACCTCTCGGTGCACAATTGCTTACGCATACTGGTTTTTATGCGAATGCACGTTCACACCTATCTGTGCGCTCGGTTTCCGTGTAAATTACGCATACTGGTTTTTATGCGAATGCACGTTCACACCTATCTGTGCGCTCGGTTTCCGTGTAAACGGTGAAAAGAACTAGGCACAGCCGCACATCAAGCTACCGAGATGTTTTAAGTGCTGAAGTAGTCCGTGCATATGCTACAGGCAATGTGAATAATCAGGCATTCTATAGAATACCTAGCCGGTCAGGCATTCTATAGAATGCCTAACCAAACTGTCAGGCATTCTATAGAATACCTAAACATGTTACATATACCTACTTGTACACTTAGACACACTTATAACTTAATAGTCCAGGAACATCACTTGAAATAAATGCGTTATCAATAGTGGCGTTTCCATAGCACTAAAAAATTCCACTATTTTTCCCTTAAGTTTCCCTTAACTTTTTTTTAGGTAGAATTTCCCTAAGTTTGAAGAGGTACTTAAGAAAGTAGATCTTCCATGAATGATATTCGTCATCCATGGTTCCACATCTCTCTTCAAACTTTGGGAAATTCTACACAAACTCCAGTTTTTGTAGTTAACGGAAACTTAAGGGAAAAATAGTGGAATGTTTTAGTGCTATGTAAACGCCACTAATGACAAATACAGTGGCGGCATGCGATATAACTGTGCACATGTCTTTTTTGCAGTGTTCGTGGTATAATATTTGCTTGTCACTGGAGTTAATTATGTGTCCATACCCGCCGCTTGTTAGTCACTTTAACATAGTCACTGAATGATCAAAAACGTAGCAGACGAGGCGGATTGGAGCACATATTGATATAGAACTACGATGAATCAATGCAATGCCCCTCACAACAAAGCTTGATGATGAATTAGGTACCAATGAACTTGGACTTGGTTTTGTGACGATGTTTCTTGATTGCATAGCACTAATGCTGGTACCAGGGCAAGGTTATTATAGTGGCACGCAATCTGCTTTTATTGATTTCGATACTTTTGTATGCTCGAATGACGGCAATATTTGACAACATACTCGGAACATCTATTTCGCGGCGAGCAATTCAATATGTTTGAGGTCAAGTAACCAAATATCCTCATGGCGTGTGAATTATTTGTCTTATCAACCACGCAATTTGACTTAATAAGGTAATCCAAAAATGTATCCAATGCTTTCCAAATATAATTATCTAACATGTACATTGGCGGATCCAGAACGGTGTTTTTTTTGGAAGGGGGGCAAATTCCGAAAGATATCACGCAATTCTGAAAACTCATCGGATTTCGCTTGGTTATGCATTGATAGCTGAATTTTAAACAAACTTCCCTAGTAAAAGTTGCTTAGATTGTCTTCTATATCAGGAAATGTGTAAATTTTGTGTCGCTTTCACATGGTTTGGGGAGCATGGCCACCTTGACCCCTCCACATGGATCCACTAGTGACCATGCAAAATAGACAGTTGCTGCGATGGCATGTGTGTATTAAGTCGCTCATACATTATGCACATACATTATTGTTTATTCTAAAATATGTGAAATGTTCTCGTTTGCCTGACAGCGGGCATGTCTACCCAAATAATATTTTATCCTGCAATCGCATAGAGACGACGGTATGAAAAGCATCACCCATAATCATAATCATCCATCAAAATCCTACAACCAAGTATGCTTACCCTCTATTCACTTCGAATAAGCGTTACAAAAATCCAGGAGCACACGTCCTGGCACCAGTTCACAAAATGGCTTGACACAAGTATGGCAGATGAAAACCAGTGCGCTTTGAAATCACCTCTGCCGTGACAACTGCCTTCTAGGGGCGAACGGGACTGAGCGGGGCTAGGACTGTTCATAAATACAGGTACTGTTAACTTATCAAACACAACTTTGTTAGAACTTAAAAAGAATGTTAGCTAAAATGTTGTTTTATGTAAAAGAATGTTTAAGCGATTTCAGTATATCCCACTGCATTAGTTGGAAAGACACCCAAAACAGTCAGCTTCAAAATATATGTTTAATTTGGCTGGGCTGTAGTTCTTTATTTGTATTACCCAGCGGACGCGAAGCGCCCGTGAGGTTTCTCGTCAACTTACTAGACAAATTTACATTTGATCCGGCCCCGCCCGACACGGCCGTACAGACGCTTTTTCGGAAGCTAATAACTTTGCAACCACTGCTTCCAATTGAGATAGGGTTCTCCCTATTGGATGGATAATAGGTCCATCAAATCAATTTTGTTTTTGGTATGATGCGTTATGATATGGGTGGTATCACAGCCCGTGGCACGCGCAAAGAAGGGGCAGGTCAAATCACCGATTTTAGACGGAAATTGCGCCTAATGATAGAATCGCTTCATCAAACTAGATCACATTTGGCGTACGCTAAGAGCCAATCATGACCCATATGTTGCATGCCTAATTTAACCCTTGCCCTACGGGGGGTCCTAAAACGACCCCCCTGAGGTTTTTCTTGCATAACCTTTTCAACATGCGGCACATCTTGCTAAAATTTTCAGTAGCTATGTATGCACAAATTATACGTATGCTTTAAGAATTGCATTGAAATTAGTCGAGAAATTTGGGAAATACTGATGTTTTGATGACGTCATGTTGGTGGAAAACGACAAATTTGTGAACAATCGTAGAAAACAGAGTTTTGAAGCAAATTGCAAACACAATTAAGCAAAGATATACAATTTTATTTTATTTAAAATGCAATCTCGGATTTTCACAATTTAGGGTTTTTGACCCCCAAAATGAACAAAAACTTTTTTTAATCACCACAAAATCAAAATTTTCAAAAATGTTAAAAACCGGAGTATATGTGAGATAACTGAGTATGGATAATACTCGAACCAAATTTCAAAGAAATATCTCTATTTTTGACTGAGTGATAGCTCCCTAAGTGTAAGAAATTCATGACGTCATTTAAAAAAATTGACTTTTTTTACCAGATACGAATAAATAATTACCTTTTCTGTATTTCTGAGACAAAACTGGTCTAGGAACATGCCTTTTTATTTACATTTATCAATTTCTCATTTTAATTCAATTAATCAATTTCTCATTTTAATTCAATTAATCAATTTCTAATTAATCAATTTCTCATTCATCATAATTCATGAAGTTTTCTGCCAGAGCAGAATCGCTGTTCTGGACGTGGGCGATCAAGGTCATTCACATGACCTGGAAAGTCACTCATTGACCCCAAACCTAAAATTTGCATACCGTTAGATTCCAAACATGACAGGCAACATGTTGGTTCTTACCGCGTTGCTCTATGTTGCTTGGTTTGGAAGTTAACAGGGGGTCTTTTTAGGACCCCCCCCCCCGTAGGGCGAAGGTGAAAAAGCTACCGTAGGGCGAGGGTTAAAGGGATTATACGGGTTTCCATCCTGAAAGGAAATGCACTCTTTTGCAGTTGTATGAGCTTTAACCCTATTCCCTGCGGGCGGCCACAATTACGTTAACCTGCGGGGGGCGGATTCTGCCCCCCCCCCCCCAGAGATCTCGAGAACCGCTCGGTCGATTTCGATGGAGAAAACACCATTCGATTTGTCATGACAAGATATTTTTTTTTGGACCCTGACATTTTTTTTGTTGTTAAAAATGGGGGAGGCATAGGGCCAAAAATACGAAAATTGTGGGTGTTTTTTTTGATTGGTCATTGTAGTCATATGGTTAGACCGAGTGTCATGCAACACACGTTTTGGAGCTTGAAATGTACTGGTTTTCAACATATCAAAAGACAAATACCAAAATGAAAAATCATGGGCGTATTTTCAGGGGATGTAAAATGGGGGGGGGAATTTTTTTTAGAACAAATATGTGCTGTTCATAATTGTTGGGGACGGTATGAACGTCATATTTGGACATTAGTTGCTGTAATTTGTTAAATGTAATATATTGTGCAAAGGTGGATCCAGGTAAACAAC
This sequence comes from Chirona hameri, assembly GCA_036785665.1. Classification (NCBI taxonomy): domain Eukaryota; kingdom Metazoa; phylum Arthropoda; class Thecostraca; order Balanomorpha; family Balanidae; genus Chirona; species Chirona hameri. The sequence continues at coordinate 6,427 of JAXIVJ010014791.1, forward strand.
GTGGGGCACTAAGCGCGTAACGCTTTTTATCATCTTACTAATTTGAAGTTGGACCCAACTTGATGGAGGGTATCACCTCCCATATTTTTGTACCTGGGTGCGCCTCTGCCAAAAAAATATGTGCAATCTCGGTATTTATGATGGATATTGCAATGAAAATGTTTCTGGCGCATTTATTGAACCGCAAACTACAAAGGAAGTATGCGCCGCACAATCGCATTTGTAACACCCTCCCCAAAACAGGAGCATGGAACCGCCTCTGCTTGGTCGATTTGTTTTGCTTCACAATTTTCACATGAAATGCGTAATTCAATTTTGGGAAAAGTCTGAAAATTGTAAGACGCAGCTCCAGTAGTTTGGGAGCAACATGATAAAAATCACCGGGAGGGGCAGAGTCTGCAATGCAAGGAATAGGATTAATATACCAGTAAGACGCCTTAATCAGCGAAGGACGAGCGATCCCGTAGAAACCCGATAGTTTGAGCTACGGAACAGGAGTGTGCACATGCGTACGTGCAGTGTGACCCAGAGTTTGACTTGCGCGACATTTCCAGTAGTGTGGTCTAAAACCACACACCAAATTTAAGTTTAATAGGTCGTCGTTTCTCAGCTATAGCAGGATAACGTTTTCTGACACTCATGACGTGGCACGTGCCACGCGCCATGCTAACCCCTCATGTGAGACAAACATATATATAACAGAATTCATTGAATGGGGCTATCAGATGGCGAAGACCGCTTGTCAATCGGATGCATGATTCCAAAGATATAAGGTTCTGAAAAGCGTTACGGTCGGGCCGGGCCGGGCCGGGCCGGGCCGGGTCGGGTTGGGTCGGGTCGGGTCGAGTCGGGTCGGGTCGGGTCGGGTCGGATCGGGTCGGGTCGGGTCGGGTCGGGCCGGGTCGGGTCGGCCGCTTATATGTGAGAAAATCCCGTATTCAGTGAGGACTCGCGAGCGCTTTGTGCTCGCTCGTAAATAGGTATTGTCAAAAACGCACATATCCAGGCAATCTATAAAATGCCTGGCCGGCTGGGCATTCAATAGAATACCTAGGCATTCTATAGAATGCCTGATTCTTCACATTGCCTGTAACACATACATGGCATAAAACCGGGCATGTAAGGGGCCAACGGAAACCGCCAGACCACCACTGAAGCCTGCAGACGAGTGCTGCAATACAGACCCTGTTTGAGGCCGTTGGGCCAGAGGCTGGCGGATGAGGCCGGTGTGGGCGGGCGGATTGAGGCCGTTGGGCCAGAGGCTGGTGGATGAGGTCGGTGTGTGCGGGCGGATTGAGGCCGTTGGGCCAGAGGCTGGCGGATGAGGCCGGTGTGGGGGGGGGCGGATTGAGGCCGTTGGGCCAGAGGCTGGTGGATGAGGCCGGTGTGGGCGGGCGGATTGAGGCCGTTGGGCCAGAGGCTGGTGGATGAGGCCGGTGTGGGCGGGCGGATTGAGGCCGTTGGGCCAGAGGCTGGTGGATGAGGCCGGTGTGGGCGGGCGGATTGAGACCGTTGGGCCAGAGGCTGGTGGATGAGGCTGGTGTGGGCGGGCGGATTGAGGCCGTTGGGCCAGAGGCTGGTGGATGAGGCCGGTGTGGGCGGGCGGATTGAGGCCGTTGGGCCAGAGGCTAGTGGATGAGACCGGTGTGGGCGGGCAGACTGCCGGCGGAGCCGCTGGCGCTCTACTCTATTAATGCCGCCCACCTTGGTCTGAACGTGGCGACATCATCGTGTGGCGTAAATCTACCTACGCTCGCGGATCTCTGCAGAGAGAACAGTGGAGCCCATTTGGTGTTCCGGGCCGCTTGTCGGGAGGCAACGGAGGGCGGGGTGGCTCGCACCTCTCACCTCGAAATCCGATTTAACAGACGACCTCCTCCAGGAGGCGCGCTCCACCACAAGTTTGTCCAGAGTTTGTACCTTTCTTTGATTGGCACGCGCACGCCGCCGCCCTCGACCGGTCTGGACAGGGCCGCGGCGGCTAACGCCCACCAACCACGAGCGGGCCACTGCACAGGCCGGGACGGCCCAATATCTTCATCGTGTTGGCAGAAACCCTGTCCGACAGTGCAGTGCGGTTCATTCAGCTGCAGGAGGGAGGCGGGCTGGTGCCGCATCTGCGGGGACGAGGCCGACACCCCAGAGCATAGTCCGTCCCTGCTATGGGTCCGGCTTCGTCCGCTGAACACAATCACGCCCAGACTGGAAAAGATGAGGTGCGATGTTGTGGTTGCGGCCCAGGCGGCCGCCGTCAGGTCCCTCCAGAGCCGCACAGTTAGGACCGGTTCCTAGCCGGTAGAGGAATCCCAACAACAATAACAACAGCAACAGCAACAACCTGGCGTGCGCCCTATCCACCATCGCCCGCCACGGGCGAGAACTGGTGCAACACTGGAAGGCCGCGGCTGCGTCCGCACCCAGCATCAACATCAGACACTACGTTCTGCCGCGGCGGGAGGCGGTGATGATATCCCGTCTTCGGACGGGCACCTCTTCGCTGACGCGGACCTATCTTCACCATATCGGCCTGGCAGTCGAACACTGCTGCCCCGGTGGGTGGGGGGGGGGGGGGGGGCAGTGTGATTCACCTGTACTGGAATGCGCACCCTAAGCGATGTCCAGCTGCTGGCGTGGGGCGCGAACCCTTGTCTGAGAGATTCACTCGACAGCCTAGCGGTGAAGATCATTCAGGTTTCCTAGGGATATCAGACGCACCGACACACATAGATCGGCCTGCTTCGCCTTGCGTGGGGGCGATATGGGCCAAGAGGAAGAAAAGGAAGCAGGGAAGCGGAAGCCTTTCACAGATGCGGGGGCAAATGGCCTTTTACCCCGATTCTTACCATGCAATAGCCATGAGCCTAATGTTTAAGGCATTCGAAGAGCGATCTGCCACGCTGCCTCCCCCGCTTCTTGGAAGGAAGGAAACACCTGTGAGTATTTGGCTGCGAAAATAGGGGAATTGGGGCAGATTGCCCCCTCCCCATCTTAAGCGTTATTCCTATAACTGTTGCATGATAAGAATCGGATACAAATATTATTGCCCCATCCCTGGATCGCTTCCGCCGCCTCTGTGTGCCAGTTAGTGGGTGGGGATGCGATTGTATACAATAGTACAAACGACTGTATGACACCATATCAGATTTAAAGAATAATTATTAATTTGAAGATATACAATACGAACAGTGCAAGTGGTCATTAGTTACATGTTCAGTGTTGCATGGTGGCTCAGCATATCTTACGGTACTTAATTAACTTAGGGTAGCACACGGCTAAATACTCATCGACCATGAAACCGACTTAGTGTCATGATTGAGCTCGGATAATTTTAGAGGACTTTGAAGTTAAGTCATTAACTTTTAGAGGAACATATGACCGAGTATTGTGCACAAATTGTCCAAGTTTCGAATCTCTTCGTTTTTAATACGCAAGTTATTGAGGAATGTATAGAGAGAGAATGGTTAGTTCCGACAGTGGCCGCTAGGAGCGCTCTAGTCGATATTTGCGTTTCGTTTTTCGCTGACGGCAGGATGAGTTCTAATTTGTATTAACACAATAATAATATCACATAGGTTCTGACTGACTGGGGCAACATAAAAATGGGTGAAGAGCATGTTCTGTGATTGATGACATAGCCTATTGCACATACATCTATACATCTATTGCACATACATCTATACATCTATTGCACTATCCCAGCACCAGGCTCTGTTTCACTGTCACCATATTATCGCGAAGAGCATCAAAACCAATTAATTGTAAATAATGGCCAGTTCTGTATTACGGTTAACGTGATGTTAAACGCTGGGAACCACTGCTTTAGACTGAGAACAGCACACACATGTGTACTTTTATTCCCGCCCCTAGATGGCACTAGTAGTAAACGCCTGAAGTTATGCTGCACCGCATAGCTTGAAGCCGAGGATTGTGGTCTGCGCAATGGGGGGGGGGGGGGGGGGGGGTAACGAGTCATTCTGGTTATCAAAGAGGTAGCCATACTGTTTGAGAGCCGCTCTCCGTTGATAATCACTGCAGGGCTAGGAGAAGTTACCGTTCTGCCATTCTAATCGGCGACAAATCTACAGCCATCGGTGGAGTAATCGGTGACAAATCTTAGACAGACAAGTAGGTACCACACCTTTGCAAATGATCATCTCTGTCATGATATTCGCACCTAGATATCATTAAGTTTCCCAATGGAAAACACAATTCCAAATAATGTTGTTATTCCAATGAGAAAACCAACTTTCGGTTAATCATGCAGCTCCAAAATAATCCAGCAGGTCTAACATAATCCTGCAGGTAAAAAACATAAGCAAGCGACACAACGAGTTGGTTTGTTCACGGAACAAAACATGCGCAATAACAGCGATAATGAGCACTGTGCGCAGCCTGGCGGCTGGGAAATGGCACGTGAACGCCACACGCTGTTCAATTACAACGGAGACAGAATGGTAGTGTGGCTCCGTTAGGCTCCGATGAGATATGCAAGTACGGAACAGAGGCCGTCCAGCGGGGCGATAGTGATTTGTGTTGCGCAAGATTTGTGTGTGGGCTGCGGCTCGCAGGGGGTGATACCGCTATAGCCGCCTCGTAAGAGCCCAAACCTTGATGTGGCGTTACTGAAGGCAGAGCCACGGCATGTCACGGCGCGTTTCACGGCATATCCCGCAATTCACTGGGGCAGAAACATACAATTAAGCATGTGCTAGGAATTACTGGGCACTGAGAATTCACCACGCTCTTCTTCGTGAATCCCTGGCCGCACAAAACAGCGAGCTGTAACTGGCGGCTGACTACGTTTGCTGCGTGAGCGCGGCGCCGATGAAGGAGCCGGCTACCGCCAGTGACGTCATCCGTTGGTCAGCCGAGTTCAAGGTTGAATGGCTCATGTCCTTACCAAATCGGTAGGCTGCCTACTAAGTTTACATACCTTCTGGCTTTCCAGTAAATACTAAATATGTGCAAGTGTTGACATCAGGCTCTTGCTTTTACGTATCGGGTGTTCTTCAGAGGTTGTGGCATGGGTGCCAAATAACCTTGGTAGTTGTGGCGCCTGTAAACCCCACTGATTTTCCTGTGTATGTGCTTAACTTCACTTAAACTTGATTGGTAGGTACAGAAGCGTCACTTTTTATGCAATTTGGTAATCTTTGACTAAGGTACCTGTCAGTGTGCGGCGCTATGCACAGTATGACAGCATATGGTAACATCAGAAAAGTAGCGGCATTGTGCACCACAGCCAAATTCCCATATTTCTTCTGACAAAGCTGCTAAGCTTAACTTAACCTAACCATACCTATTAATAATAACAACTTTGTCGGAATAAATTTAGGCATAGTGCACCACAGCAAAATGTCTGTATTTCTTTTGACAAAGCTCTTAAACTAAACTTAACCTAGCATAGGTAACCTATTAATAATAATAACGGCTTCATAAGAATACATTTGAAAATTTTGCTGTGGTGCACAATGCCGCTGCATTTCTGCTACCATATGACACTGTGACATACCATGCTGCCATACTGTGCATAACATGGCGTACCAACAGGTACCTCAGTCAAACATAACCAGCAATATTTAGTGTGTGCGTGGGGGGGGGGAAGGTGGGGAGGGCAGTCATTTTGTTTATTTCACTACTTTCCCATTCGCATAGGACTAATTATAAAACCCTGCTAATCATGGGGGAGGGACCAGAATGGATATTGATTTGACTCTCCATTGAATTGATTAAAATCGTGCAATACAAATTGCTTGAATTGAAGAAAGTCAATTCACCACCATATATTTATATTCATGAATCGTGATTGAATCGAAACCCGCATGGAACCTAATTTAACGATTCTTAACAATTCAAGTGTGCATGGTAAATTATGCAAATACAATGCAGTCCCACTGGCTACACTCATTTATACTGAAATATCGTTTCACTGTATAAACAATGTTTTAATGACCATAATTCATATATACCTATGGCTTTGTAGGTTTCCACTTGTATTGATTTTACATTTATTCAACATATATTTAAATGTTGAATCAAACGTGAATCAATTAAAATATTGTTTTGATTCTGTGAATCAGGACAAATCAATTCTAAAATGTGTTATACATGAAGCAAAAGGTGATTGAATAATTCAAGTTCCAAAATGAATCATGATTGAATCATTCCCAAAAGTTGAATCAATAACCAGTCTGGGGGGGGGGCAGAGTGATCTAGTGGGGCCTGGCCTACAGCCGCCCCCTCCTCCAGGCAGGGTCCTAGGATTGCTTTGAAGCCATGGAGCAAGTGTGAAATTACGCCTAAAAACTAACAATAGAGAGTTGAAAATTCAGCCTAAGAAGACCATATGATGCACTCAGCATCGGTTTTGCCAAAACTTGAAACTCACCCATCAGGCAAGGTCCTACCAAATGTGTGGAAAAGTTATGCTATATTGGTCAAAGGCAGAATATCTGCTATGTTTAGTGTCTGATGTGTTATGTTGAGGTGCTAGAGATGTCTCATTTGTATGAATTTTTCCTCTAAAGTTGCCCATGTATGTGCTGAACTTGAACTTGGTATGTAGGTACAGGAGTATCACCCCTGTTCGTTACCCCTCCTCCCACTCCAACAGGATAATTTTAATCCTGCTAATCTGGGGGAGGGGGTGCAGAGTGATTCTGAGGGGCCATCTTATTTTGTTCTATATTCGTTTTGTGCTTTCAACGCCTGTGTTATTGTTGACAACCTTTTACTAAGAAACATATTTGCATGCTGGTTCACAATATGGCAGCACGTTATGGTGTCATAGTACTATGTGGCATATGGCATCATTGCAAAAGTAGCAACATAGTGCACAAAGGCAACATTTTAACCCTCGCCCTACGTGGGGGGGCTGACAGGCGCCCCTTGAGGTTTTTCTTGGATAACTTTTACACATGTGGCGCATCTTGCTGCAATTTTCGGTAGCTGAGTTTACTACAATTATACGCAGGCGGTAAACATTTAATTGAAATTGGTTAAGTAGTTTCGGAGATAATCATGTTTTGATGACGTCATGTTGGTGGAAAAACGATAAATATTTGAAAAATGGTAGAAAACAGAGTTTTAAAGTAAATTGCAAAAGCAATTCACCAAAGATACAAAATAAAATTATCTTTAAAGTGTCAATCTCGGATTTGCAAAATTTCGGGTTTTTGACCCTTAAATAAAAAACAACAGATTTTTGGGGGAAAATCTACGCAAAATAAAAATATCAAATATGTTAGAACAACTGGAATGTGCTTGCCTCGTCAAGCCACATCGCCCCATATGCAATATGACTTACCTTGGTCACCAAATGACCTTGACATGAGGTAAAGTTTTGATGTTAACCTAAGCAGGTCACCATTAATATATGTCAAAGCGAATTGACGAAACAAACACGATCCTGTTAAAATTATTGTTCTATGTTTAACCGATAAAAAGTTATTAACGAAATACTTTTTGGAAGAAAATGCCATCGTGACTTTTGGTGACTTTTGAACCAGGGGTGTAGGATCCTATTCAGTTGAAGGGGCTTCAGGCCCCCCCCCCCCCCCCCCCAACTTTACTTCAGCCCTCCACCCTTCCACCCAACTTGAACGAAGAAGTGGGTCAAATCCAGGGAGAAATTTGTATTTTGTGGATTTTGATGGTACTTAAACCCTATTTGTGTCGGGGGTGGGGGTGGGGGGGGGGGGCTAAAACGACCCCCCTGAGGTTTTTTCCGCTCCTATCCCCAAACGAGTAAAGATACGGCTTATAAACTTCTTTACTTTTCCCAACTATTCATTAGGCATATTTTTGGAATGCTCACCAGGGGCGACTCCATGCGTGGTTTTTGGGGTATGTTTGGGTTTTCAGCGTGACTCGGCTTTCAAAGGGAATCAGTTCCCATTCTCTAACTGTTGTAGATACGAGCCTACGACTTTCACACCTTTCCTTGCTGCCATTTGTATACATGTTAAATATTTTTTATCTCTCAAATTTTTGGATTGCGCATGGGCGCCTTCAGGGACGTATTTTGGGAGGCATTTTGGGTCACTGGCATTACATCGAAATCTGAAAGATGAGAATTTTGAACTCAGTGAACCTTTTAACTGCTCTTTGAGCACCTTGTGTTATTTTTTTTAGAGTTGAAGACATATATTTATGCACATGCAACACGACGAACGAGTACGAATATGCAGTAACAAGCGATAACATACGAATGCACATGCTTCCCAACGACACTCCATGCATACGACAACAGACTATCTGACTACATGTCAACTCCTTCACCCCAGCAGCTGACAGTGGGTCTGGGCGGGGACGGCGGTGGGGACTCGTGCGGGACGGCCACCGGCGGTGGCTCCCGGCAGAAGGGCAGACACCAGCTCTACCGCACTCAGCTCCGATAGGGCTTTCGAGCTTCTGGCGGCGTAGCAAAGCATGTAGGCTGTTGCATCTTGGACCCTGGCGGCTGCGCACTCCTGGACATTAATGTCGTCGGTGAGGAACCAGCTGGCGGCCGGCTGGTTGAGACAGTAGGCAGTGTAGTGGCCGCTGTGTTGGCCGCCATGGTGCTCCACCACCCCGTACAGGTCGTACACCATGCCATGCGTGTTCAGGTGCGGGGATGTCGCCATCTGACTCAGGTCAAGGTCGCGCAGTGGGAATGCCATTGGCGCATGGGCCTTCCGTGCGGTGGTGCCAGTGAAACTGAACCGTTTCAGATGGAAGATAATGACCGGTGGCCGAAGTCCGTGCGGCGCGCACATATCTCGGCGCGTAGCCGGTGCGGCGAGACGAATTGTAACTTTCGCGACCATATGACACCCATGAGCTGCGCGACTTCCTTTGCCAACCTACCCTGACTTGCCGAGTGCCTGTTGACATCTGCATTGGACAGATCGCTGGTAATATGGTTGACGAAGTTCTGTATGTGCGCCAGGACCTGAAGCGCAGCGTGCATGTAGCAGGTATTTCCGAGATTTTCAAGACCAGTGGCAACGGCCGGTAGGCATGTAGTTGGGCGTTTTGTCGCGAGATACTGATGGGCCCGGGAAGGTGTCCGCACCCACCGCTCGATATCCTCTTGGCTTGCTGGCTTGGCTGAGGTCTGACTTGCTGTCGGCATAGCTGAGGCCTGACTTGCTGTTGACTTGGCTGAGGTCTGACTTGCTGTCGGCTTGGCTGAGACCTGACTTACTGTCGGCTTGGCTGAGGTCTGACTTGCTGTCGGCTTGGCTGAGACCTGACTTGCTGTCGGCTTGGCTGAGGTCTGACTTACTGTCGGCTTGGCTGAGGTCTGACTTACTGTCGGCATGGCTGAGGCCTGACTTGCTGTCGGCTTGGCTGAGGCTTGACTTGCTGTCGACTTGGCTGAGACCTGACTTACTGTCGGCTTGGCTGAGGTCTGACTTGCTGTCGGCTTGGCTGAGGCTTGACCAACCATCGAGGGCAAGGGCGGCGAGGGCCGAGCATTCTCCTTTGTGCCATCTGGAGGAAAGCATGGTCCGTGGGTTACCCTCGCTTGGTCTGTGGCGGCGATGGTGAGGACTGCAGCGGCGTTACCTCGTACGATTGCGATCGAGAGGCGTTGCAATAGCCATTCGGTCTCTCGGCACTCGCCGGTGCGGGCAGTTATAAGGCGGCCCAGGTCACGGACGAATTTGGAGGTGGCGGGACCGAGCACTCCGGAGGTCTCAACCGCGATCGGCACGAACATGTAGCGATAGCTAAGTTCGGTGCAGTGGCGCCGTTGTCTGGCTTCAGCAACGCGAGCGGCGGCACCGGGCTCGAGGGCGGACTGGATCAGCACAGTGTCGGCAAAAGCGTCTGTGCAGGTGGCGTCCCAGGTCAGGCACATGCCTCCACTGTACGGAAACAGCGTTAGACCATCTGGCTGCTTCACGTCTCCACGATCGAGGCCGACTGGCTCCAGGATTTCGGGGATGCCTGCGCTTGCCAGACCACGCCTCACCACATCTTTCAGGTGAGCGTGACGTGGGAGGCGGCCGGTGCTCTTCACGCAGGAGAGTCCAATCAATCAATCAATCAAGTTCGGGGTGTCATATTGATCCCCCTCCCCCCCCCCCACCACTCGAATATTAACCTTGTAGGTTTTAATTGGCTCATTATATCAACTACAACATTTCTGTTCAAAATGAGAGCTAAATAAAACATGGATATGACGATGTGTTCAAACACTGTTCAATTTGGCACCTCTAATCGCTGAATGAGAGAAGTATATAAATATGTTTGAGCTCGCGTGGTTCAAAAAGGGGCAAAAAGGAGCAACCAATTTTGCTTGGGTGTTATGCAACATGAACCAGAGTTTCGAATGGTACCAATTTAAACACTCAATTCGACGAAATTTGAGGTTAAAAGCTTACATGTTTGTAACATGCATTTGGGAAAACACCACCATTTGAACCTGATGGAAAATATTAGTGTTAACGTACTGCAGGGGGAGTTTAGGAGGGAAAATGCTCATATTTCGGAATACAAAGGGTTAGTATACTTCAAAATGGTATGCATTCAATCATCCCTCCTTGTTAAATAATTTCCGATAGACATATATGTATGTCAGTGGTTTGCGCGTCAGGCAAGCAAAAAATCTGCTTTGTTTCATTGTCTTCATTTCCAGGGCCAATTATGAAGAAAGTATGAGCTGCATACAAAAACGATTATTGCAGTCGACAAATTAAAACAATGTTGTCAGGTAGGTTTAATCGCCGAAATTCTTAAATTTGTCTTTTCGCATTTATTCGGGCTAAATCGGAAAACGTTTCATAGTGCAGCGGCAGTATGTATCCTGCGCCACTAGGCATCGAAAACCGCTACATGAACATGATTTGTCACACGAAGTGCATATTTATTTAATAAATGTGGAACAAGATTGTCCTTATCTTAGATATAAGGTTACGAGAAAGCAAGAGGGCAATCCTGAATGATACGTACTTTCAACGTTTCGACTGGTCGGTAGAACTTCATATATCTTACCAAATCATCATATGAATCCATTGCATAGTTGCATAATTCAGAACGGCATTGTCCGGCACCATATCCCGTGGACATGGTCCCGGGTCTGTGCTGGCTGGTCAGCTGACATATCGGGCACTGGCCACGACACATCAAGGCATTCAGTACACAATATGCAGTGACGGTGCATACACCGAGTTTGACTGTACCCAGATCAGGCTGCTCTTTTCCTTTGTGGTGTAGCTTTCATCATACCAGTGCAGTGAGGTATACGTGCTTGTAAATTTTCGACAATTTGGAACTTTTGCCTGGCTTTTTGAATTGCGATATATCTGTGTCCAGAGGCGCCATTGGAGTTGACAGAGATTGCTGTTGCCGGTACGGTTGGCGACAAGCTACTGGGGACCAGGAGGCCGAAGTTCGCTTGTCAAAGTTTCATGTCTGGCCGGAACTCGACCAATTCAAGTATCAACGGCAAGTCCAGTCGCCAAGTGACGTGACCTCAGAAGAGAAATTCATAACCACCCAGCCGGGTACGGATTATATCAAGGATGTGATGTGCACTTCTGCAGATATTTAAATTTAAATGCATTTAGTTCGAATAACCTTACCTATGATCTAGTATCGGCGTAATCGTCATAACCTCCTTGTCACAATTTAATTTAACCCTCACCCTACGGGGCAGGGGCTGACAGCCCCCTCCCCCTGAGGTTTTTCTTGAATAACTGTTTACACATGCGGCGTATCTTGCTGCAATTTCTTGTAGCTGAGTTTACAACAATTATACGTATGCTGTAACAATTTATTTCAGATTGGTTAAGCAGTTTGGAAGATAATCATGTTTTGATGACGTCATGTTGGTGGAAAAACGATAAATATTTGAAAAATAGTAGAACACATAGTTTTAAAGGAAATTGCAAACGCAATTGACCGAAGATACAAAATGGTATTTTCTTTCAAATGACAATCCCGGATGTTCAAAATTTTGGGTTTTTGACCCCTAAAATAAATAAAAACTTATTTCTTTGGAACAATCCCCACAACATCGAAATCTTCAAAGATGTTAGAAAACCGGAATATATGTGAGATAACTGAGTTTGGACAATACCCATACCAAATTTTAAAGCAATATCTTCATTTTTGACTGAGTGATGGCTCCCGAAGTGTAAGAAACTTATGACGTAATTTTTTCAAATAACTTTTTTTTTACTTTTTATGACAAGATACGAACAAATAATTACCTTTTCTGTATTTCTGAGCCAAAACTGGTCTAGGAACATGCCTTTTTATTTATATTTATCAATTTCTAATTTTGAGGTTTTCTGAAAAGCAGTATCTCTGTTCCGATTTCATTCACTTGACCTGGAAGGTCACCCGTTGACCTGAAACTTAAAAATTGCATACTGTTAGATTCCTCTCATGACCGGCAACATGCTTATTCTTACTGCCTTGCTCTATGTTTCTTTATTTGGAAGTTAACAGGGGGCCTGTCAGCCCCCCCCCCCTAGGGCGAAGGTGAAAAAAGCTCCCGTAGGGCGAGGTTTAAAATCATGAGACGAACAACGTATCGAGAACCTAGCGATGTTATCGATTCATGATGAGCCGACAGTCTACTCGGTCCCTCGGCGGTCACCAGGATAGCGCCTCTACTGAGTCGATGGCTATGAGGCCATCCGACTGTATCGAATGCTCCTCTTACCAGCATTTCTGGGAAGCACATTTGTCATAACTGATTACACCTCTGGCGCCTCATCGCGTCACTATAAATTATGTAACTCGAGTTTTTGCTGTTATCTTACAGCTTCGATGCACATATCCAACACAAAAAAAAGACACGACACGTAACCATTGACCAGTAACGAGTGCTCTGAGTACGGGAGTGTCTGAGTGTGAGAGGGAGGAGTGCGCACGCGACGGCTGGCTTCAGGGCATGGTGGCTCTCTATTGCGGAGTCGTCCGGTCGGCCGGCCGCGGCGGCTTGATGCAGTTGTGGCCTGACTGTAAGACATTAGTCATGTGGGCCCGTGATGGATGGACCAGACAGCCACGCCGGTCACGGCAGCCCGTGTGGAGCACGTCGGTCGGCTACCCCTGCCTGGCGCGGCGGCCAGACATATATATGGTCGCAGCACTGTGAGCGCTCGGACTCTCAATTCCAGGACGGACCGTGTCATAACTTGTAATGTTAGCTTTGCCTGACTTATTGTGATCAGTTGAGCCTTAGATGGCCATCGATATAGGAGATGTAACTTGTTTAATTGGGAACTTTAGCAATATTGTGTAGCGGTGGTAACTTCATGAGCTTTGTTGAACAAACATTATGAGGGCACCAAGCAACAGGTTCATCCAGATCAGTCTTAATCCCACCTTTTTATGATGCGTTCTTTTACAACGAGGCTACGCTTTGGGGTTATGATCAAGGAGGTGCTACAAAGGACGATGTCATGTCTCATTTTTTTGTCCTGGTGCTACAGCGTAAAGAACGTGACGTCCCAGTTTTGATCACTACAGTTCTCTAGGTGTGACAGCTGAAGGAATCTGCTCCCGCGCCGCGCCCTATGATCCCAGGCTCCAGCGAAGCTGGACTTCTGTCGTATCACGTCAACATCACGCACATCCTGCGTACGAATCTCATCTGAACTGTAAAGTGTCAGCTTTTACCGGATCGTGTGATATTCAGCCATATGGTTGCCTTCTCCAAGCGACGTCTTTGCATGTCATTACCTTCTTATCTTCTCCAAGCGACGTCTTTGCACGTCATTACCTTCTTATCTTCTCCAAGCGACGTCTTGGCATGTCATTACCTTCTTATCTTCTCCAAGCGACGTATTTGCATGGCATTACCTTCTTATCTTCTCCAAGCGACGTCTTGACATGTCATTGCCTTCTTATCTTCTCCAAGCGACGTCTTTGCATGTCATTACCTTCTTATCTTCTCCAAGCGACGTCTTTGCATGTCATTACCTTCTTATCTTCTCCAAGCGACGTCTTTGCATGTCATTACCTTCTTATCGGTGGTCATTTTCACACCGTGTGGTAAACTAAACATTACATTAAATTCAGGGTTACATTGCATTTCGAAAATGCAGGTTAAGAGTGCACAGTTAAATCACACAATTGTATTGTTCATTTTTCAATATTCACAAAAATGACTTTCAAAATAGCGGAGTTTTTAACTGAAATATTTACGTTCCGGGTATCTGATGAACCGGTTTATTGTTTCACCGGCGATGAAACATTCCACAATAAACCCCTATATACCAATCACCCCCGGTGTGCCACTGACCACTTCTCAGGTGGGCGAGTATATCCCCACAGTACACAATATGCATGACCCCCCCCCCCCCCCTCCTCACACTCTGACACACAGAGCAGAGTCACGTTTTCAGAATTGCACCCACATCCTCTGGTTCTGAGAGCCCACAACTCGGCTTTCTCTCGAGGTCACGCTCCGACCCGTTATCCGTAGGTCATCACAGACGCCAAGCACACCCGATCTCATAATCAAAAGTCAACAGAGACGAGCGTTCGGCGCCGGACTGCTTCGGGATGGAGGACAGACGACGTTTGCGTGATTCCCCCCCCCCCCCTACACCCCCCCCCCCCCCCCCCACCCCCTCCCGCGGAGAAGCGATAACGAGCGGTTCACGTGCCGTCCACACTTGGCGCGAACGATCCCGCTGCGCGAGGTGGGTTGATAGCCGCGCCGCAGGTCCCCGCTGCTGTGCGATTTAACATTGTGGATATAAATGGAGGAATAAATCTTGTGCAAACGGGGCAAGTCGCAACAACGCAAATTAAATTTCCGAGAAGGCAGCTGAGAATAGCACATGTGAATGATGCAGCGGTCCCATGCATTGGGGTTTTACTGGATTTTGTCCACATCTCCTCAAATGCGTCACATTTTCTGCACAAGTTCATTATGGGATTGCAAGACTACGCTGTGGTCAAAATGGCTCAACAGTAACCAACCTGCACTGTGAGCACCACCGGCCGAGATACAATTTTTAATTTGAAGGAGCGTAAGTACCAGACTATAAGCCTCTTAACATTGAGTAGGTTTAAATTATTATTATTATATTACGGGACACATGGCTCTCAAATTCAAACGTAAATTATCATATTATTTAAATATTATTACAAAAAAATATTATAAAAAGAGAGAGAAGAAGAAAATAGTAATCATAATAATATTACCGACGGTGAGTAAATGTACATACCTATATCTCAAGCGACACATATATTTTATGCTATGTGCGTGCCATGGATTTCGAATACAATTATGTTAAATGCAGCGTTTTAGTATGACTGTGACGTTCTTCCCATGCGACTGGCGCGAGGAGGTGGGGTGTGGGCGCTTCTCCTCACCAAAAGCCGTTGTGATGTTAAAATACAACCCCCGTTTTAGTACGGCGGCTTTGCGAGCGCGAAGGAGCCGGACAATATTTTTTCGTCATCGTTATGCTTAGATCCACGACCGACGAGGTGCCATGCAAAATTCGCTATTATAATTCGGATATTATATCACCGATAGGAGGTATGTTGTGTGATATTGACCCGCGCACTGCAGGGGCTTTGCGCCGAACACGAACTGCAGGGGGGTTGATTTCCGCCCCCCTCCCCCTGAGATCCCGAAAACTACGCTACATAGCGAGAAGCGCAAAACGGCATTTGATAGATTGATACATGTTCTATCGAAAGTATCCCAGTATTGTTTTAGGTCAGGTCAAAATTAAGGTCATCAACGTTAAAATTTTCCATTTTTTCCTGTTTTAGGACATCGCTCCAGAAATTCCCATATATCTCAGAAACTATGCTAGTTAGAAACAAACGGACAAAAGCAAACGCCAGCCAGTGAAATTTTTAATCGGTAAGCGGTCCACAAATTTTATCTGAGGTCAATATTTGAGGCTCCAGAGGTAAAAAAGGAAAAAAATGCCGTGTTTTTGCTAAATCGTTTTTCGCTATTAACCTTTTACTTTAAAAAAAGATAACGTAAATTTACGCCATTGTGTTTATCTTGTCAAGGCGCTTCAAATTATATACACGGTGATCTTGTTAAGCTAACTTCAAAATTTGACCTCAGGTCAAGGTCAAGTGGTGACCCAAGTAGGGCATGTTGCATGTGGGAAGACGTGTCTCGAGGAGACAAACACAATGATGTCTGTTTTACTTCTCTATCTTCATTATGTTGGGAGTTATTGACAACAAAAAAGTGATGGTGACCTCGCATGACCTCAAATGATCCAATAGGGGTCACTGAACAAAACTTACACTTGGATCATCAAGAATATCCTATAATAACATGATCCAGAAATAATTGGACTAATATCATGCATATCCTTGAAATAGGAAGCATTTGTATATTTACCCATTGGCTTATTATGGGGAGGTTATGAAATTGTCCTGACTTTAGGTCACTGATATCAAAATTCCGAGATAAACGAATTGTAAGTACCTATGCCCTCATGACATCCTGTAAGTTTCAAACTGATCGGTGAAAAACTCTGGCTTTGGCACAACTGCAAACATTTTTGGAGGTGGGGTCACTTGCCCTGGTCAGGTGACCTGACCTGAGATGACCCGAGGTTATTTTTTTCTTCAAAGTGTGTGCAATTGATGTCCTAACAGGTGTTCCAAAACCCGGCGGCGCTGCGCGCCGCCGTTTTTTTGTTATCTTTGAAAAGCCTGAGGGGCGGAAATCAACCCCCCTGCAGTGCGCGGCTTAAGATAAGGTCTTTCCACCGACCTCTTGATTGTTTCCAGAAATTGTTTGCATTTTCCAAGGCAGATACAAATATTTTAGAAAGCCTTTGCCATTGAGCCATTTTTCTCGAAGCCCCTAATTGAACTAAAATCCATGTATGTTTCTTTACAAAATAGCTGAATCCTTTGTATGTGATCGAGCGCCATTTTGTTACAACACTTTCTTAATCTCTACAGCTTTTCGATCTCAGTGAGGTACCTTTTTAATTTTATATTTATTACCATCAGCTTAAGGCATTGCAGATGTTTGATATGGCCTAATGAAGTGAACAAGGCCAACAGATGTTTTGCAGATGTATATAACCTTATGCTCAGCTGTTTATGCAGATGAGCATAAGCGCCAAGCAAGCTTATAAATTTAACCATCAAAATAATATTTTACTTCCTTTTGCCATATATAACATCTGCAGAGAACCACGTAATCAACTCTTCTTCGAAACTGACGACCAGAATTCTTGCTGGGCTCGGAGCACCCACAGAGTGCAAGACTTTTGCCACGCAGCTAAATATGAAGCTCAGCGACAGCGAAAGAAGGGACACTACACATATATGAGCAGGCTGCAAGAAAACTCGTAGAAGTCATCAATTAATTTTCCTCAATTTATAAATATACTGAGCGCAGCAGGATCAAAGCCACTACCAAAAAAATGACACTGAACTTCCCAACTGACGGAACCTGGAAACCGTTAACATGCATATCTGGTCTCTTTACGAGCTGAACAGTTCCACCATTCAGCGTTCCGGCACCCAATCTGAGACATGGGTCGTCGGCCTCGCTCGCTGCTGCCGGAATAACTCGTCTGCAGCCGTCTGACGCCAGTGGAGGCGACTCTCACTGTCTGACGTCAGTGGAGGCGATCTCACAGCCGTCTGACGTCAGTAGAGGCGACTCTCACAGCCGTCTGACGTCAGTGGAGGCGACTCTCACAGCCGTCTGACGTCAGTGGAGGCGACTCTCACAGCCGTCTGACGTCAGTGGAGGCGACTCTCACAGCCGTCTGACGTCAGTGGAGGCGACTCTCACAGCCGTCTGACGTCAGTGGAGGCGACTCTCACAGCCATCAGACGTCAATGGAGGCGACTCTCACAGCCGTCTGACGTCAGTGAGGGACTCTTACAGCCGTCTGACGTCAATAGAGGCGACTCTCACAGCCATCTGACGTCAATGGAGGCGACCCTCACAGCCGTCCTGACGCCAGTGGAGGCGACTCTCACGGTGGTTGATCCGGTACAGGCCGCTGATCAAAGCCGGCGCCGCCGCCCAGCCGGCCGGCGAAGCACATCACACGCCGCGCTTGTCACCTGACGTTAGCGCGTGCCGCCTGCTGCTGTCGGTTAGCCCCACCCGCTGCTGAGTCCCTCGGAATATATTAAAAACGCTGTCAGCAGGCCGCGGTGACCCGTCAACACGGCCAGCGATGTGCGCTCCGGCAACCGACTGCTGATTCGCTTCAGCTGCGGCCGACGGCACAGGACATCCATTTTAAGAAGGTATTTGACGTGCTAGAGATCAGAGGGAGTTTATCAGGGAGAGGCAGATCGCCAGCTGAGTCCATGTTGCAGTCAGACAAACAGTCTGACGAGATTGGATCGCAACAGCTGTGCGCTGGAGAGGCCCGCGTGGGGCGCTGCTCGCCGGATAAGTGCTAAGCTCCTCAGAGTATGTCGCCTCCTCAGGGCGTCACAAGAAGCTGATCAAATGAACAGGCAGACGACCAGGATGTCCCCATTAACGAGCAAAAAACGACTTAGCGCGGTCTGCCAGCCAGCAGTGTTGACCGCCAGACTCAAGCGTATGTAATTTATCACACCAGGTGATGGCCTGTCGACTAGGTTATCGTTCTCAGCCGGCACTTCTCCGTCATTCTCATTGGTGACTATTTTGTTTTATCTAGAACAGAAATATGTACATGTTTCACACTGCTGTTGTGTGCCATCAGTTTTTACGAAATGTTAGCCGTCATCATGGTTTTGAATTAATATTTCAGGTTAAAAACAGGTTAACAGGTTAAAAACAAACAATAATCCATTTTATAATTTGCTTAAGCCACAGTTATTTTAATTATCATGCATATGTAGACAATAATCGCACTGATAATGCAGAGTAAAATACAAATTTAATTCACCAATTATATTGCTACGAGTATCGACGTTGTGCCATCTGCAAGCAATGGGCGCAATTCTGCAAACGTCTTGCACCAATATGTTTTTATTTTATATTTCAGTAGGGTAAAAGGTGTTTTTGCATATTCGTTATAATTCAAATATTAAATTATGTTCCAAGAGCACCTGCGTCGCATCGACTTCACTCATTGCTTGAATGAAAGGAGTGAACAAGGGGAACACACAAGTGAGTGTTATATTCGGAATTCTGTTTATAAAAAGTCATGCTTTTTGTCGCATGATCGTGTTTCTAAAACCAAATAGTAGTCGCCCCACCGTTGGAACAGGCAACATCACAGCACGTGTTTGCTAGAAATTGGTGCTCTAAGTCCGCTCATTCGCCTTCACGTGCCTGGTAACAAAGCGTGTCTTCATCTGCACATAAAGTCGGGTCGCTAATCGCTATATAACCATGGCACGCATTGCTGTAATATCCCGGCAGTCACTGGGTATATTCTGTAACACGACTCACTGGGGGGGGGGCGGGGGGGGGATAGCCCCCCTGGTATCTTCAGAACCAATGATCGTAGCGAGACGCGCAAGGCAACGTTCGAAAGCGCTCAATGAGATAAACCTAACCCAAACTTTACAAATTCAAATTAAGGTCACATGTCAGTCACAGTCAAGTCAACGTCAAAATCGAGGTCTTTGAGTTTATGGACAATACTTGCCATCCATGGCCTTCGATTGTACCTATAGTCACCCAAGAGTGGCTGTCAAAGTTATGATACATATCCCACATGAGCTAAGAGTGAGAATTGTTGGACACAAGATCAAGGTCAAGGTCAGGTCACACAAGGTCACTACACACAAAATATCTACGGAAATCATGCAGCACATGTTTTATGGATGCTTTTAGCGCGTAGAATTCGATAGTGATAGTCATTTTACCACCTGACTTCATTACGTGAATTAGTGTCAAGTCGTCAGGTCAAGTTCAGGTCACTGAAAGGTCAAAATTTGAAATTGCTAAATCGAAATGAAAAAGCATGTTTCTATATAAGTTGTATCTAGAACAATACAGTGCTGGGCAATTATTGTATCTGTATCTGTCAATAAAAGCCAAAAAACACATTTCAAAATATGACTTCATGATTTACCCCATACTTTATATGTCATGTCAGTCAAAAAGATGATATCATTTTGAAATGTGGTATGGTAGTTGCCCATATGTCGTTATTCTAACATAATTTCCGTTTTTTTCAATATGTTTGACAAATTTGATTTTATGGGCATTTAAAAAAACAATGTTTTTTTGGTCAAAAACTAAAATTGTCGCGAAATTTTAGATATCGGTGTTGTAGCTTTGCAATTTTCTACCTCTTTAGAGTTTTTTGATTGCAATTGACTTCAATGCGCGCATTGTGACAGCCTGGAAAAGTTTAGCTGATTTTGTGTCAAAATCGTGTTAATGACGTCCACTAAACTCCCTATATCTCGCAAAATTTCTGACACGAAATTGTTTATTCTTTCTCTATAAAGGTGTACACATGATGCCCGGAAAGGTACTGAAAGATAAGCGTCGATATCTGCATTAGTTGTTGAGATATTCCTAATATTCATAGTCTGCCAAAGCTCAAAATGATATAGATTTGACACAATATATGATTTGTGCATTCTGATCAATTGTTCGAATTATATTGATATCATCATTCACATTCCACATTTAACAAATAATTATATTCATTGTTTGTGTTTAAGAGGGATTATTTTGGGGGCTGAAGGCCGAAGATCATTCGTGATCATCAACTGGTGGTTAATTGGAGAAAAAATGTAGGGCTCAGAATGTATATTTTGTAATTAGTACTGCCTATAAGAGTGGCTATGGATTTCGCAATAGATCTGCACACAGACTTCGTAGAGCTAGATTAGAACAGACCGCTCTGTGTCGTTTAATTTCAGACACACCATGGTCCCCAGGCCATGGTCACATCTAATAGTACAGGTACTACAGGTAGCTATGCTCTGCTTCTACGTACGCTGTACAACAGTGATTCAGGGCTGGGGAAACCCTCGCTGTGTGTCACCGTTGGGATTCTGAGCTCTAAGTTTGCCACCAGTTTTTTCCTACAATTTTGTCAACTATTCCAAGGCAAAACATTTGATACTGACAGACATAGGTTTTGTTTGTTGATTGTGGTTTAGGGCGCGACGACTACTGCAGTCAATTTGTGGTAATAAGGTATTAACCCTCGCTCGCCACTACGGGAGCTTGTTTCACCTTCGCCCCACGGGGGGGGGGCTGACAGCCCCCCTGTTAACTTCCAAACCAAGCAACTAGAGCAATGCGGTAAGAACCAGCATGTTGCCTGTCATGAGAAGAGAATATAAAATATGCGATTTTTTTAGGATTCAGGTCAACTGGTGACCTTCCAGGTCACGTGAGATGACCTCGGATTTACCACGTCCAGAACAGCGATTTTGCTCTTCAGAAAACCTCAAAATTAGAAATTTATAAATGTAAATAACATGTTCCTAGACCAGGTTTGCTCAGAAATACAGAAAATGTAATTATTTGTTCGTATCTCGTCAAAAAGTCAATAAAAGTTATTTAAGAAAAATGACGTCATGATTTGCTTACACTGTAGGGAGCCATTCGCTCAGTCAAAAAATGAAGATATATAGCTTTTAATTGGTACGGGGCATTGTCCATACTGATTTCTCTCACATATATTCTGGTTTTTCTAACATGCTTGAAAAATTTGATTTTGTGGGGATTTTTCCAAAGAAATCAGTTTTATTTTTATTTTAGGTGGGTTAAAACCCAACATTTGCAAATCTGAGACTGCCATTTTAAAGAACATGCCATTGTGTATCTTCGGTGAATTGCGTTTACAATTTCCTTTAAAACTATGTTTTCTACAATTTTTCAAATCTTTATCGTTTTTCCACCAACATGACGTCATCAAACACATGATTATCTCCAAAACTACTTACCTGAATTGCAATCTTTTTTTACAGAATACGTATAATTGTTGTAAACTCAGCTACCACAAATTGCAGCAAGATGCGCCGCATGTGGTAAAAGATATTCAAGAGAAAACCTCATGGGGGCCTGTCAGGCCCCGTAGGGCGAGGGTTAAATTCAAGCCTTGCAATTCAGATTGTGACGAAGGGGTTAGGACGATTACGCTGATACTAAATCATAGGTAAGGTTATTCGAACTAAATGCATTTAAATTTAAATATCTGCAGAAGTGCACATCACATCCTTGATATAATCCGTACCCGACTGGGTGGTTATGAATTTCTCTTCTGAGGTCACGTCACTTGGCGACAGGACTTGGCGTTGATACTTGAATTGGTCCAGTTCCGGCCAGACATGAAACTTTGACAAACGAACTTCGGCCTCCTGGTCCCCAGTAGCTTGTCGCCAACCGTACCGACAACAGCAATCTCTGTCAACTCCAATGGCGCCTCTGACAAAGATATATCGCAATTCAATAAGCCAGACAAAAGTTCCAATTTTCGAAAATTTACAAGCACGTATCCTCACTGCACTGACATGATGAGATGCTACACCACAAAGGAAAGGGTACAGTCAAACTCGGTGTATGCACCGTCACTGCATATTGTGTACTGAATGCCTTGATGTGTCGTGGCCAGTGCCCGATATGTCAGCTGACCAGCCAGCACAGACCCGGGACCATGTCCACGGGATATGGTGCCGGACAATGCCGTTCTGAATTATGCAACTATGCAATGGATTCATATGATGATTTGGTAAGATATATGAAGTACTACCGACTAGTCGAAACGTTGAAAATACGTATCATTCAGGATTGCCTTCTTGCTTTCTCGTAACCTTATATCTAAGATAAGGACAATCTTGTTCCACATTTATTAAATAAATATGCACTTCGTGTGACAAATCATGTTCATGTAGCGGTTTTCGATGCCTAGTGGCGCAGGATACATACTGCCGCGGCACTATGGAACGTTTTCCGATTTATCCCGAATAAATGCGACAAGACAAATTTCAGAATTTCGGCGATTAAACCAGCCTGACTTATGTAAAATTGTTTTAATTTGTCGACTGCAATAATCGTTTTTGTATGCAGCTCATACTTTCTTCATAATTGGCCCATGAAATGAAGAAAATGAAACAAAGCAGATTTTTTGCTTGCCTGGCGCGCAAACCACTGACATACATATATGTCTATCGGAAATTACTTAACTAGGAGGGATGATTGAATGCATACCATTTTGAAGTATACTAACCCTTTGTATTCCTAAATATGAGCATTTCCCCTCCTAAACTCCCCCCTGCAGTACGTTAACACCAATATTTTCCATCAGGTTCAAATGGTGGTGTTTTCCCAAATGCATTTTACAAACATGTAAGCTTTTAACCTCAATTTTCGTCGAATTGAGTGTTTAAATTGGTACCATTCGAAACTCTGGTTCATGTTGCATAACGCCCAAGCAAAATTGGTTGCTACTTTTTGCCCCTTTTTGAACCATGCGAGCTCAAACATATTCATATACTTTTCTCATTCAGCCATTAGAGGTGCCAAAATAAACAGTGTTTGAACACATCGCCATATCCATGTTGTATTTAACTCTCATTTTGAACAGAAATGTTGTAGTTGATATAATGAGCCAATTAAAACCTACAAGGTTAATATTCGGGTGGTGGGGGGTCAATATGACACCCCTAACTTGATTGATTGATTGATTGGACTCTCCTGCGTGAAGAGCACCGGCCGCATCCCACGTCACGCTCACCTGAAAGATGTGGTGAGGCGTGGTCTGGCAAGTGCAGGCATCCCCGAAATCCTGGAGCCAGTCGGCCTCGATCAGGGAGACGGGAAGCGGCCAGATGGTCTAACGCCGATTCCGTACAGTGGAGGCATGTGCCTGACCTGGGACGCCACCTGCACAGATACTTTTGCCGACACTGTGCTGATCCAGTCCGCCCTCGACCCCGGTGCCGCCGTTCGCGCTGCAAAAGCCAGAAAACGGCGCCACTACACCGAGCTTAGCTATCGCTACAAGTTCGTGCCGATCGCGGTTGAGACCTCCGGAATGCTCGGTCCCGCCACCACCAAATTCGTCCGTGACCTGGGCCGCCTTAAAGCTGCCCGTACCGGCGAGCGCTGAGAGACCGAATGGCTATTGCAACGTATCTCGATCGCAATCGTACGAGGTAACGCCGCTGCAGTCCTCGCCATCGCCGCCACAGACCAAGCGAGGGCAACCCACGGACAAAGCTTTCCTCCAGATGGCACAAAGGAGCATGCTCGGCCCTCGCCGCCCTTGTCCTCGATGGTTGGCCAAGCCTCAGCCAAGCCGACAGCAAGTCAGACCTCAGCCAAGCCGACAGCAAGTCAGACCTCAGCCAAGTCGACAGCAAGTCAAGCCTCAGCCAAGCCGACAGTAAGTCAGACCTCAGCCAAGCCAACAGCAAGTCAGACCTCAGCCAAGCCGACAGCAAGTCAGACCTCAGCCAAGCCAACAGCAAGTCAGGCCTCAGCCAAGCCGACAGCAAGTCAAGCCTCAGCCAAGCCAGCAAGCCAAGAGGATATCGAGCGGTGGGTGCGGACACCTTCCCGGGCCCATCAGTATCTCGCGACAAAACGCCCAACTACATGTCTACCGGCCGTTGCCACTGGTCTTGAAAATCTCGGAAATACCTGCTACATGAACGCTGCGCTTCAGGTCCTGGCGCACATACAGAACAGTCAACTATATTACCAGCGATCTTTCCAATGAAGATGTCAACAGGCACTCGGCAAGTCAGGGTAGATTGGCAAAGGAAGTCGCGCAGCTCATGGGTGTCATATGGTCGCGAAAGTTACAATTCGTCTCGCCGCACCGGCTACCCGCCGAGATATGCGCGCGCCGCACGGTCTTCGGCGGCAGGCTCATGCATGACGCTCATGAGTTTATCATCCTACTGCTGGAGTGGCTGCACGATTATATGAAAGTAGTGGCGGTAGATACAGCACCTCCTGTGCCGCCCCCCGGCGGTTTGCCCGACTCCGAAGCAGCCGAGACAGTCTGGCAGCTGTTCAAGAGCTCCAATGACTCAATTGTGACGCGACTATTCCACGGCCTGCAAAAGTCGACACTGTGCTGCACTGCCTGCGGGTTTGAGTCGGCCACATTCGAGACATTCTCGCTGCTGTCACTTCTGCTGCCGTTAGCGACAGCAGGAAGTGGAGGTCTGCATCACTGTCTCGATCAGTACCTCTCCGGTGACCTAATCAATGACTGGCGATGCCCGAACTGTCGGCATGGCCAGGATGCCAACAAGAAGTTAGACTTCTGTCGCCTACCACCGGTCATTATCTTCCATCTGAAACGGTTCAGTTTCACTGGCACCACCGCACGGAAGGCCCATGCGCCAGTGGCATTCCCACTGCGAGACCTTGACCTGAGTCAGATGGCGACATCCCCGCACCTGAACACGCATGGCATGGTGTACGACCTGTACGGGGTGGTGGAGCACCATGGCGGCCAACACAGCGGCCACTACACTGTCTACTGTCTCAACCAGCCGGCCGCCAGCTGGTTCCTCACCGATGACATTAATGTCCAGGAGTGCACAGCCGCCAGGGTCCAAGATGCAACAGCCTACATGCTTTGCTACGCCGCCAGAAGCTCGAAAGCCCTATCGGAGCTGAGTGCGGTGGAGCTGGTGTCTGCCCTTCTGCCGGGAGCCACCGCCGGTGGCCGTCCCGCACGAGTCCCCACCGCCGTCCCCGCCCAGACCGACTATCAGCTGCTGAGGTGAAGGGGTTGACATGCAGTCAGATAGTCTGTTGTCGTATGCAAGGAGAGTCGTTGGGAAGCATGTGCATTCGTATGTTATCGCTTGTTACTGCATATTCGTACTCGTTCGTCATGTTGCATGTGCATAAATATGTCTTCAACTCTAAAAAAAAAATCACACAAGGTGCTCAAAGAACAGCTAAGAAGGTTCACTGAGTTCAAAATTCTCATCTTTCAGATTTTTATGAAATACCAGTGACCCAAAATGCCTCCCAAAATACGTCCCTGAAGTCGCCCATGCGCAATCCAAAAATTTGAGAGATAAAAATATTCAACATGTATACAAATGGCAGTAAGGAAAGGTGTGAAAGTCGTAGGCTCGTATCTACAACAGTTAGAGAATGGGAACTGATTCCCTTTGAAAGCCGAGTCACGCTGAAAACCAAAACATACCCCAAAAAACACGCCTGGAGTCGCCCCTGGTGAGCATTAAAAAAATGTGCCTAATGAATAGTTAGGAAAAGTCAAGAAGTTTCTAAGCCGTATCTTTACTCGTTTGGGGACAGGAGCGGAAACAACCTCAGGGGGTTCGCTTTAGCCCCCCCCCCCCCCCCAACATAAATAGGGTTAAAGTACCATACAAATCCACAAAATCCACATTTATCCCTGGATTTCAAAATGGAAGCCGCAAAGGTCAAGTAGCAATTAATTCGCGCTATAATTGAGAAAAAATGAAAATGACCCATAGTGCGCTGGTTGAAACCAGCTAGAATCAGTGCTCTGTCAACGTCAGCGACTCCTCAAGTAGGTATTATCTTATTTGTCACTCGACGCGTCATTCGCGGGGCGGGCAGAGTGCAAGTGTTAGGCCGGAGAACGTGGCTGTAGGAGACGTGTGGTCACAAATTATCCCTGAACTCGATTTTGCCTGGAATGCTCCCGCGGTGTTAGCTATGTGCGGGCGTGACCTGCCACGGAGTGAGGCCTGCTGCAGTCAGGGAAATGTTGTCAGAGAAATCTCTGCAGTCACAGAGAAACACTTTCATCCTCACTTAGTGCTGCTCCGAGCAACTTACTCAGTTGTACGACCATTTGACGTGCAATTACAGGACATGTGCAGTGCGGCTGCGGACCGTTAGTGTGAAATCTACAATGATGGCGAAGAAGACATTGTGCCGGAAAAGGCTTGGATGCAATACCAACTTCCCTAAGGTTAATTCAATATCAGTGCCAGAGTCGAGTCACAGATGGGTTTATATGTGATCTCTGTATTGTACTTGTACTCTGTTTATATGTGATCTCTGTATTGTACTTGTACTCTCTTTATATGTGATCTCTGTATCTCTGTATTGTTTATATGTGATCTATGTA
>JAXIVJ010014792.1:0-5000 GCA_036785665.1 Chirona hameri
AGCACGCGGTCCTCTCATCTATAATCTCTAAGATAACACACACAGACACACACACACACACACACAGACACACACACACACACACAGACACACACACACACACACACAGACACACACACACACACACACAGACACACACACACACACACAGACACACACACACACACACACAGACACACACACACACACACAGACACACACACACACACACAGACACACACACACACACACAGACACACACACACACACACAGACACACACACACACACACAGACACACACACACACACACACAGACACACACACACACACACAGACACACACACACACACACAGACACACACACACACACACAGACACACACACACACACACACAGACACACACACACACACACAGACACACACACACACACACACAGACACACACACACACACACAGACACACACACACACACACACAGACACACACACACACACACACAGACACACACACACACACACACAGACACACACACACACACACACAGACACACACACACACACACACAGACACACACACACACACACACACAGACACACACACACACACACACAGACACACACACACACACACAGACACACACACACACACACAGACACACACACACACACACACAGACACACACACACACACACACAGACACACACACACACACACACAGACACACACACACACACACACAGACACACACACACACACACACAGACACACACACACACACACACAGACACACACACACACACACACACAGACACACACACACACACAGACACACACACACACACACAGACACACACACACACACACACAGACACACACACACACACACACAGACACACACACACACACACACAGACACACACACACACACAGACACACACACACACACAGACACACACACACACACACACAGACACACACACACACACACAGACACACACACACACACACACAGACACACACACACACACACAGACACACACACACACACACAGACACACACACACACACACAGACACACACACACACACACACAGACACACACACACACACACACAGACACACACACACACACACACAGACACACACACACACACACAGACACACACACACACACACAGACACACACACACACACAGACACACACACACACACACAGACACACACACACACACACAGACACACACACACACACACACAGACACACACACACACACACAGACACACACACACACACACAGACACACACACACACACACAGACACACACACACACACACAGACACACACACACACACAGACACACACACACACACAGACACACACACACACACACAGACACACACACACACACACAGACACACACACACACACACAGACACACACACACACACACAGACACACACACACACACACAGACACACACACACACACACACAGACACACACACACACACACAGACACACACACACACACAGACACACACACACACACAGACACACACACACACACAGACACACACACACACACAGACACACACACACACACACAGACACACACACACACACACAGACACACACACACACACACAGACACACACACACACACACAGACACACACACACACACACAGACACACACACACACACAGACACACACACACACACACAGACACACACACACACACACAGACACACACACACACACACAGACACACACACACACACACAGACACACACACACACACACAGACACACACACACACACACAGACACACACACACACACACAGACACACACACACACACACAGACACACACACACACACAGACACACACACACACACACAGACACACACACACACACAGACACACACACACACAGACACACACACACACACAGACACACACACACACACAGACACACACACACACACAGACACACACACACACACACACAGACACACACACACACACACAGACACACACACACACACAGACACACACACACACACAGACACACACACACACACACACACACACACACAGACACACACACACACACACAGACACACACACACACACACAGACACACACACACACACACAGACACACACACACACACAGACACACACACACACACAGACACACACACACACACAGACACACACACACACACACAGACACACACACACACACAGACACACACACACACACAGACACACACACACACACAGACACACACACACACACAGACACACACACACACACAGACACACACACACACACAGACACACACACACACACAGACACACACACACACACAGACACACACACACACACAGACACACACACACACACAGACACACACACACACACAGACACACACACACACACAGACACACACACACACACAGACACACACACACACACAGACACACACACACACACAGACACACACACACACACAGACACACACACACACACAGACACACACACACACACAGACACACACACACACACAGACACACACACACACACAGACACACACACACACACAGACACACACACACACACAGACACACACACACACACAGACACACACACACACACAGACACACACACACACACAGACACACACACACACACACAGACACACACACACACACAGACACACACACACACACAGACACACACACACACACAGACACACACACACACACAGACACACACACACACACAGACACACACACACACACAGACACACACACACACAC
Source organism: Chirona hameri (assembly GCA_036785665.1). Taxonomy (NCBI): domain Eukaryota; kingdom Metazoa; phylum Arthropoda; class Thecostraca; order Balanomorpha; family Balanidae; genus Chirona; species Chirona hameri. The sequence continues at coordinate 2,814 of JAXIVJ010014792.1, forward strand.
AGACACACACACACACACAGACACACACACACACACAGACACACACACACACACAGACACACACACACACACACAGACACACACACACACACAGACACACACACACACACAGACACACACACACACACACAGACACACACACACACACAGACACACACACACACACAGACACACACACACACACAGACACACACACACACACAGACACACACACACACACACAGACACACACACACACACAGACACACACACACACACAGACACACACACACACACAGACACACACACACACACAGACACACACACACACACAGACACACACACACACACAGACACACACACACACACAGACACACACACACACACAGACACACACACACACACAGACACACACACACACACAGACACACACACACACACAGACACACACACACACACAGACACACACACACCACACACAGACACACACACACACACACAGACACACACACACACACAGACACACACACACACACAGACACACACACACACACAGACACACACACACACACAGACACACACACACACACACAGACACACACACACACACAGACACACACACACACACAGACACACACACACACACAGAACACACACACACACACAGACACACACACACACACAGACACACACACACACACAGACACACACACACACACAGACACACACACACACACAGACACACACACACACACAGACACACACACACACACAGACACACACACACACACAGACACACACACACACACAGACACACACACACACACAGACACACACACACACACAGACACACACACACACACAGACACACACACACACACAGACACACACACACACACACAGACACACACACACACACAGACACACACACACACACAGACACACACACACACACAGACACACACACACACACAGACACACACACACACACAGACACACACACACACACAGACACACACACACACACAGACACACACACACACACACAGACACACACACACACACAGACACACACACACACACACAGACACACACACACACACAGACACACACACACACACAGACACACACACACACACACAGACACACACACACACACACAGACACACACACACACACACAGACACACACACACACACAGACACACACACACACACAGACACACACACACACACAGACACACACACACACACAGACACACACACACACACAGACACACACACACACACAGACACACACACACACACAGACACACACACACACACAGACACACACACACACACACAGACACACACACACACACAGACACACACACACACACAGACACACACACACACACAGACACACACACACACACACAGACACACACACACACACAGACACACACACACACACAGACACACACACACACACAGACACACACACACACACACAGACACACACACACACACACAGACACACACACACACACACAGACACACACACACACACAGACACACACACACACACACAGACACACACACACACACAGACACACACACACACACACAGACACACACACACACACAGACACACACACACACACACAGACACACACACACACACAGACACACACACACACACACAGACACACACACACACACACAGACACACACACACACACACAGACACACACACACACACACAGACACACACACACACACACAGACACACACACACACACACAGACACACACACACACACACACAGACACACACACACACACACACAGACACACACACACACACACACAGACACACACACACACACACAGACACACACACACACACACAGACACACACACACACACAGACACACACACACACACAGACACACACACACACACACAGACACACACACACACACACACAGACACACACACACACACACAGACACACACACACACACACACAGACACACACACACACACACACAGACACACACACACACACACACAGACACACACACACACACACAGACACACACACACACACACAGACACACACACACACACACACAGACACACACACACACACACAGACACACACACACACACACACAGACACACACACACACACACAGACACACACACACACACACACAGACACA
>JAXIVJ010014792.1:10000-33402 GCA_036785665.1 Chirona hameri
ACAGACACACACACACACACAGACACACACACACACACAGACACACACACACACACAGACACACACACACACACAGACACACACACACACACAGACACACACACACACACAGACACACACACACACACAGACACACACACACACACAGACACACACACACACACAGACACACACACACACACAGACACACACACACACACAGACACACACACACACACAGACACACACACACACACAGACACACACACACACACAGACACACACACACACACAGACACACACACACACACAGACACACACACACACACAGACACACACACACACACAGACACACACACACACTCACACACAGACACACACACAACACACACACACACAGACACACAGACACACACACAGACACACCACAACAGACACACACCCAACCCCCACACAGACCCCCACAACCCCCCAACACCACCCAGACCCCACAACCCCCACAGACAATGTACAACGTACCAGCACCGGTAGACCAAGAGCAGTCAGTGCGGATGGCCGACTAAACTGCTGACACAACCGCTGCCACCGGCGCCGGCCTGTGGGAAAACGTGCAGAGCTCACCGAACGTCTCTTACGCTTATGATCATATGCTTTATTGTTCTGACTGTCGCTCTTTTGCATTCTCTAGTCGGGAAGTTGATATGCTTGGCATATTGTTTGGTTACTTGTACGCTTCTAAATGTTAAATCTGTATTAAGGCGGCCGCACACTACGCATTCGGCGCCCGATATCACTGCGAAATTCCGCCTCGGAAAATCGCGGCGATACCTGCCTACAGCCTGTCCCAAGGTAAATTAGTGATGGCCATTTTTCGACAAAGATCACGAAACTTTTACATAATACATTTCACAGCGGCAAGAGCATCCTGTGCAAAATGTGTACCTCTGTCTTGCATAGATTCGCCACGGTTAGCCTTCTTAATTTTGTTGTCCGCGGCTCCGCAGCGTTCTCTCGCGGAAAAAAGCTCGTTCGAAGCAGCTTTTTCCGCCGGTCCCCAGATGGCCGGCCGACGACATTCGTCCGCGATTTTTGACGTTTCGGCTGATGCAAAGGCGGAAAGTCGCTAAAGATGCGCGGAAAGTCGTAGCGATATCGCGACCTCCGCACGCCGAATGACCTTGTGTGCGGCCGCCTTTAGAGCTGTACAATCGTTTGGTAATGTCCGGAGTGTTCTCGAGATTGGTGCTTAGCTGGCTAGTGGTCTACCGCCGCTGCCTCGGGCGTCCGTCTCGTCTCGGTTTTTCCGTCCGTCCACAGGCTCGTGACGACTTGCCAGGTAGGTGTTTGTGTTGTGACGCCAGCCGCGTGACGCCAGTGTGTGTGTGTGTGTGTGTGTGTGTGTGTGTGTGTGTGTGTGTGTGTGTGTGTGTGTGTGTGTGTGTGTGTGTGTGTGTGTGTGTGTGTGTGTGTGTGTGTGTGTGTGTGTGTGTGTGTGTGTGTGTGTGTGTGCGTGTGCGTGTGCGTGTGCGTGTGCGTGTGCGTGTGCGTGTGCGTGTGCGTGTGCGTGTGCGTGTGCGTGTGCGTGTGCGTGTGCGTGTGCGTGTGCGTGTGCGTGTGCGTGTGCGTGTGCGTGTGCGTGTGCGTGTGCGTTGTGTGTGGGTGTTTGTGTGCGCGCAGCGAGCACGCTGACGCCGCCCAAGGTGGGGATCCGGCGCGCCGCCTCCCCAGTGAGCGGTCCGCCGTCGGACGACCTGACCGCTATGGCGGCCAACATCACCAAGGCCGTCCAGCCGACGGCCACCGTCTCCAGCCAGCCAGTGTCCGCCCCCAGTGAGTGGTCCCCAGCGACATTCCGCCCCCAGTGAGTGGTCCCCAGTGACAGTCCGCCCCCCAGTGAGTGGTCCCCAGTGACATTCCGCCCCCAGTGAGTGGTCCCCAGTGAGTGGTCCCCAGTGAGTGGTCCCCAGTGACAGTCCGCCCCCAGTGAGTGGTCCCAGTGAGTGGTCCCCAGTGAGTGGTCCCCAGTGAGTGGTCCCCAGTGAAAGTCCGCCCCCAGTGAGTGGTCCCCAGTGGGTGGTCCCCAGTGAGTGGTCCCCAGTGAGTGGTACCCAGTGACAGTCCGCCCCCAGTGAGTGGTCCCCAGTGAGTGGTCCCTAGTGAGTGGTCCCCAGTGACAGTCCGCCCCCAGTGAGTGGTCCCCAGTGAGTGGTCCCCAGTGACAGTCCGCCCCCAGTGAGTGGTCCCCAGTGAGTGGTCCCCAGTGAGTGGTCCCCAGTGAGTGGTCCCCAGTGAGTGGTCCCCAGTGACAGTCCGCCCCCAGTGAGTGGTCCCCAGTGAGTGGTCCCCAGTGACAGTCCACCGTCCCAGTGAGTGGTCCCCAGTGACAGTCCACCCCCCAGTGAGTTGTCCCCAGTGAGTGGTCCCCAGTGACAGCCCTCCCCCCCCCCCCCCCCCCAGTGAGTGGTCCCCAGTGACAGTCCGCCCCCCCCCCCCGTGAGTGGTCCCCAGTGACAGTCCGCCCCTGTCACAGCAGACAGTTTCTCTACGCTTTAGCTTCAGTTTTCGTCTCATAGTCTTCTCTGCTATAGTGCTGTTCAGCTCAGATTAAAGGGACTGTCCCACCTTTGTGAAAGTTGTAGAATCACACTTAATTGTATTAATTGCGGAGTGTCGAGACCTTAGTAAGGCGGTCTCGGACCAAGTAACATTAGCCAGGGAAGCTGTGTCAGATTCAGACAAGGTAAAGAGATTGCACTCAGACGTTCTGAAAGAGAAAGAAGGCAAAGTGGAAGCGACAAAGGTCGCAGCAGAAAATATCCAAGAGTGTTTCGAAAAAGACCAAAAGAAAAGACAGCAGGAGAGAGGGAAGTGCAATCTTGCTGTGAGCAACCTGCTGGAGTCAGGCAGTTTCTGGAGAAGACAGGAAGAAAGAAGATATAGACCTCCTCTCAGACATCATGAAAGAGCAACTCCAAATCCGGATGAAGATTGAAAAAGCGTTCCGAGTTGGCAAGAGGTATGAAAACAAGCCAAGAATGATGATTGTTACTCTTGAGAGTGAAAAAAACAAGTGGGACGTGCTGAAGGCCTCAAAAATGTTGAGGGAAAGTGAAAATGAGGTGGTGAAAAATGTGTACATCAACAAGGATCTCACTCTGCAGGAAAGAGAAAGGAACAAGATACTCCGAGAAGAAGTGAAGCAAAAAAGAAAACAAGGTGAAAATGTAAAGATTATTAAGGGAAGATGTGTAGTCATCAAAGAACAGAAAAGTGAAAAGTAGTTTGAAGTGGAAAATGCTGAGAGCATCAAGGACAAATCAAGGAGTGAGGCTACCAAGAACCAAGAAAAGGACAACCTGGACCAGACACAGGCTGTGAAAGCAAATGCAACTTCAAAGCCAACTCAAGATTGACTGAAGAAGAATGAGCCAAGGAAAGAGAAGAAACAGAAGCTAGAGGTGCTTTACACAAACACAGATGGGTTCTTGAATAAAAAAGATGAACTAGAGCTATGGATACAAAATTCAGGGGCTCCTCAAATCATTGTATTGACAGAAGTCATTCCAAAGAGGCAGCGTAATGCAGTTTGCTTGGGCGATATGAAAATGAATGGATACCAACCACCATTTTTGAACTTTGAACTGAACCTGGTAAATCCAGGTGAAGGTAAGCGAGGCATTGCAGTATATGTTTCAGAAGATGTGTGTAATGTTGAACAGGTAGAGGTAAACACTACTGTTACAGAAGCAGTGGGTATTGCCATTAAGGTAGAGAATGCTAAACAAAAACTACTTGTGGGAATATACAGAAGTCCATCAGTAAATGGTCCAGAATCTACAAGAGAGATATGTATGATAATGAAGGATGTTGCTGAAACAAATCATTCTCTACTGCTCCTTGGGGATTTCAACTACCCTGAGTTGGACTGGTCCAGAAGTATGTCCAGGGCGGGAGCGGGTCACCATTCAAACATGTTCTTACTTGCAACACAAGATAGCCTATTGATCCAACATGTTGAAGAGCCGACTCGTTTTCGTCATGGGAACAATCCAAGTGTACTGAATCTCATACTCTCAAATGAAGCTGGTTTAGTGGAGGATCTTAAGCACCTTGCTCCCATAGGTCTAAGTGATCATGCAGTACTATTGTTTTCTGTGAAGTGCAGCACTGCAAAATATAGACCGACCCCCCCACCAGTACAGCAGGAACTATAGAAAAGGGAATTATGACAAAGCAAGAAGACTACTCCGCCAAACAGATTGGAATGTACTTAGGGTGGGCACCATAGAAGAATCATGGAATTGTTTCAAGGCAAAGCTAGATGAGGTATGTGATGAAGTGATACCCAAACAATGTACAAGACGAAAAAAGAGAAATATATTCATGAATAATGAAGCACTCACCCTGAAGAGAAAGAAGGATAAAACCTTACAAAAATACCGGAAGTCACAGTCAGCAGCAGATTTCCAGCATTACAAGACGTGTCGCAATAAACTAAGAGCACTCACTCGAAAGCTAAGGGCTGAATTTGAGAGAAAGCTAGTTAAAGAGCTGAAAGCCAACCCCAAGTCTTTCTGGAAGTACTGCAAGACGAGAGTCAAGACACAGGACAAAGTCGGCAAACTAAACAGGCCTGATGGAACAGAGGCTCAGATGGCAGAGGAGAAGGTGGCTGAACTGAATGTTTTCTTCTGCTCAGTATTTGTCCAGGAAGACTTGAAAAACCTGCCAGTCCCACCTGAAGTCAATGAAGCAAGTTCGGAGACTGTGGACATTACTCAAACAAAGGTAAAAACCAAGCTTCTTCAGTTGAAGACCTCAAAAACACCAGGTCCAGACTCCATACACCCAAGGGTTCTCAGCGAATTAGCAGAAGAGCTGAGCTACCCCCTAGCACTTCTGCTCCAGAAATCTCTTGAAACAGGGGAACTACCCAATGACTGGAAATTGGCAAATATCACACCAATTCACAAGAAGGGAAGCAAGCGGAATGTAGAAAACTATCGCCCAATCAGTCTTGACTTCTCAAGTGAGTAAGGTTCTTGAATCAATTGTAAGAAATGAGATGATGTGTTTCTTTGTAGAAAGTGGGCATCTGTCGGAGTCACAACATGGTTTTGTACCAGGTCGATCATGTGTATCTCAGTTCTTGCAAGTCATGGATGATTGGACCAGTAACCTGGACGCTGGTACACCAGTAGACACAATCTATCTCGACTTTCAAAAAGCTTTCGACTCTGTAGCTCACAAAAGACTACTCATCACCCCTGAAGCTCTCAGTATAAGAGGTCAATTGCTGAACTGGATACAAGGCTTTCTTACTGATCGGAAGCAGAGAGTTGTGTTGGAAGGGACAGCCTCTGACTGGGTACAGGTCATCAGTGGAGTGCCACAACGTAGTGTTCTTGGGCCCACCTTGTTCGTGGCAGCTGTACACTCCATCCCCAGAAGACATCAGAAGCTCTGTGAAGATTTACGCCGATGATACCAAGGTGTACAGACCAGTAGGAAGCCAGAGTGATGTACAAACACTCCAAAGAGATATAGACACCCTGGTAGCATGGACAAAAAGGTGGCAACTACCACTTAACACTGCGAAGTGTAAAGTCATGCACATCAGCGCCTCAAACCAAGCTTTTGACTATATGATGGCAGGCCAAAAGCTTGAAGTCACCACAGAAGAAAGAGACCTGGGCCTCCTTGTTGACAGATCACTGCTGTTTCATGGGCACACTGCTGCTACAGTTGTCAAAGCCTTCCACACCCTAGGCATCATCAGACGAACTTTCTTGGACCTGAATGAAGTTACTCTTCCACTCTTGTTTAAAGCAATGGTGAGGCCCATCCTTGAGTATGGAAACAGTGTATGGGGACCCACCTTCTGTGGTGATCAAGACAAAGTGGAGAGGGTACTGAGAAGGGCAACCAAGATGGTGAAGTCACTCAAGCATCTCCCATACCAAGAAAGGTTGAAGCAGCTGATAATGCCAAGCATGTGCTACAGACGTGAGAGAGGAGACATGATTGTGGTGTACCAGCTCCTGACCAACAAGATAAGGATGGATCCCACAAGTTTCTTCGTTTTGGCTCCAGAGGATGTCATCATAAGGGGACACACTAGGAAGCTGTTGAAACCAGTGGCCAACAAGGTGATTCACCAATGTTTCTTCTCTCATCGAGTCAACAACTCCTGGAATAGCCTTCCGGATGAAGTGGTCAGCGCTGATTCAACAAACAGCTTCAAAAACAGACTGGACAAGCACTGGCAAGACCGTATGTTCAAGACAAGAGAGGGGTCACAGTAATGTACCGAGCGGGAAATCACAGGCTTCAATCCTCTAGCCTACTTTCCTGAAATCCCTGGTATATATGGTATATATTGTATGGCTACATGTCAGGCGAGGTCAGCTGAACATGTTCGTGAACTTTTTTTCTCTCTTTTTTCCCGAAAAGATGAGGGCGGACTGTCAAGATAAGCATTTTCAAGCATTTAGATAAGCATTTTTTTCCCGAAAAAAAATGTTTATCTTGGAAGATATTCAACTTTTAGTTTTAAGCGGAAAGTTGGGTTGGTGATGTCATATGATTTTTGTTAAATAATAGGGAAATCCTTTATGCTGCCAAATGTATGGCACAATTTTTTGTCGACATCTATTGCGCAGAAAAAGCGAACCACCCGGTGTCTAGATTGGCTTAGATTGCGAACCACCCGGGGATCGAGAAATGAAAGACGCAAATATTCCAAGGCTGACCTTAAAACATGTCGACTATCATTACCAGTTGGGTAAAGAGACGACGCTGTCGTGTGAGTGGTCCCCAGTGGGTGGTCCCCAGTGAGTGGTCCCCAGCGAAAAAAATGGGATACTTTAGAGTCCCTATTCAAATACACATGGGCCTTATTTTTTACAGATGTGAAAATCGAACTCCAATATCTTTTTGATTAGATCATTGTGGTTGTTTTAATGCTACCATACTTTATTTCAATGCCAAGCCATCAAAATGGCTATCTCAACTAAAATATAATGTTAGCCCTCGCCCTACGGGGGTCCTAAAACGACCCCCCCCCCCTGAGGTTTTTCTTGCATAACTTTTTAGACATGCAGCGCATCTTGCTGAAATTTTCAGTAGTTAGTATACAACAATTATACGTATGCTGTAAAAATTTCATTGATTTTTTTAAAAAAATAAATTTGGGAAATAATGATGTTTTGATGACGTCATGTTGGTGGAAAAACGATAAGTGTTTTAACAATAGTAGAAAACAGAATTTGAAGCAAATTGCAAACGCAATTAAGCAAAGATATAAAATGGCATTTTCTTTAAAATGGCAATCTCGGATTTTCGAAATTTTGGGTTTTTGACCCCCAAAATGAACAAAAACTTTTTTTTGTGAAAAATCACCACAAAATCAACATTTTCAAAGATGTTAAAAACGGAATATATGTGAGAGAACTGAGTATGTATAATACTCAAACCAGATTTCAAAGAAATATCTCTATTTTTGACTGAGTGAAGGCAAATACTTAAGTGTAAGAAATTCATGACGTAATTTTTTATAATAACTTTGTTTCCCTTTTTGTTGACCAGATACGAATAAAGAATTACTTTTTCTGTATTTCTGAGACAAAACTGGTCTTGGAACATGCGTTTTTATTTACATTTATCAATTTCTCATTTTGAGGTTTTCTGACAGTGCAAAATCGTTGTTCTGGACGTGGTCGATCGAGGTCATTCACTTGACCTAGAAGGTCACTCGTTGACCCGAAACCTACAAATTGCATAACGTTAGATTCCAAACATGACAGGCAACATGTTCGTTCTTACCGCGTTGCTCTATGTTGCTTGGTTTGGAAGTTAACGGGGGTCTTTTTAGGACCCCCCAACTCCCCGTAGGGCGAAGGTAAAAAAAAAACCGTAGGGCGAGGGTTAAGTTGGGATAGTCCCTTTAAGGCACATCATTGTCACTTCCACATTTCGTTCAAACAATTCAGAATGGACCACCACCGTTCACCAGATCTACACCACCCACTGACTAACTTATAGCACGCAGACCTTTTCACAGCCATCACAGAGACGCTAATGTTTCTGCTGCTGGACACCGACACCCCCTCCCCCCCCCCAAACACACACATACACACATTCCGCTCAACAAGCACCTATTGGCACGCTGCTGTAACGATCACCGCTGATCAACGCTGACGATCAACGCTGCAACGACATGAGTATTTGTTTACTCTTTCATGGGTTGACTCGTCAATCAGGAGTTACTCATCAACTCAGGTCGATTCATTGATTGATTTATTGTTCCAAGAGATGTCTATGTCTATGTCTATGTCTATGTCTATGTCTATGTCTATGTCTATGTCCATGCCATAGACATAGACATAGACATAGACATAGACACAGACACAGACACAGACACAGACACAGACACAGACACAGACACAGACACATACACAGACACATACACAGACACAGACGCAGACGCAGACGCAGACATACATATATACATATATACATATATACATATATACATATATACATATATACATATATACATATATACATATATACATATATACATATATACATATATACATATATACATATATACATATATACATATACACATATACACATATACACATATACACATACACACATACACACATACACATATACACATATACACATATATACATATATACATATATGCATATATGCATATATACATTTATACATATACACATATACACATATACACATATACACACACACACACACACACACACACACATATATATATATATATATATATATATATATATATATATATATATATATATATATATATATATATATATATATATATATATATATATATATATATATATATATATATATATATATATATATATATATATATATATATATATATATATATATATATATATATATATATATATATATATATATATATATATATATATATATATATATATATATATATATATATATATATATATATATATATATATATATATATATATATATATATATATATATATATATATATATATATATATATATATATATATATATATATATACATATATATATATATATATATATATATATATATATATATATATATATATATATAATATATAAATATATATATACTACTATATTACTGCCAAATGCTGTGACGTCACCGCGGCGGCCATTTCTCCCTCGTGGGCAAACTTTATTAAGTAAAGGAATCTTGGGCATAACTTGTCTTGACAGTCTTCAGTTGTTTGTGTACAATATCCTTCCCATATGCTTTTGTACTCCCACCTCCGATTCAGGACGTCTTTATTCTTCAGCTGCCGGCTCGAACGCCTGTGACCCGTCTGTGACCCGCTTGTGACCCGCTTGTGACCCGCTTGTGACCCGCTTGTGACCCGCTTGTGACCCGCTTGTGACCCGCTTGTGACCCGCCTGTGACCCGTCTGTGACCCGCCCGTGACCCGTCTGTGTGACCCGTCTGTGACCCGCCCGTGACCCTCCTGTGACCCCGTTCCGTGCTGCCGCAGTGACGGGTGTGGCGTACGGCGTGCAGCCGGGTGTGGCCCTGCGGAACGTGCAGTACGGCGTGGCCGCCGCGCCGCCGCCGCCACCCACCAGGTCAGTCAGGTTTCAACCTCAGGTCAACAGAGATGATCATTAGGCCGGGTCATTCGATAGGTTTTTTCGAGCATGCACAGATTAATAGTGAAATTATTTTGCGCTATATCATTACAAACTTACATGAATTTGTGAAATTTTTACATTCAAATTTGGAGGTGCCAACCGGCCTCTTTTTGGGAACACTTGTGCGAGTTTTCGTCAATATCGTACATTTGGGCATTAATCATTTATTTTTTGTTGAAAATATCATTTTCCAATGATCCGTATGCTGTTTGACAACCGTAGTGATTGTCATGGAGTTATCATGGACAATAAAGCTGTTTCTCTGCATTTCCTATAAGGATTTTAAGGCACCCGCTCACAGCGCCATCTATTGAGCGGACTAGCAATGTATGCACTAGGTGCAGTTTCCCGGCTGCGGAGGTCTGCAGAGGAGCTCCACACGCACTGAAATCAGTGGCGGCGGATAAGGGGGGGGGGGGCGGCAGGTGGAAGCTGCCCCTCCCCCCCCACTCAAGAAGTTGGGGGGGGGGGGGGCAAACACATCATCCCCCAATTGTAAATTGTTAAATTTGTTGACAATTTTTCAAGAAGTTGGTTCGATTTTTTATTTTTTTAATGAAAAATTGACACCCGATTGCCCCGAGGTGCCCCCAGCCAGTCTGAGGGACCCTCTAAGTCCGACAGAAGGCCCTCAGTCGGCCTAAGGGGGCCCTCGGAAGGCCTGCAACTTCAACATGGGCTGTCCGACGGTTTTTTTGCGACCATTTAGAGGCCCTGCAAAATATGACCTAAATCCGAGGAGATACCATTTCGCGTTTTTTTTTTTGGGGGGGGGGGGGCTTTAGCCGTGGGGCCCTTTGGCCGAGGGGTCCCCCTGGGTTTCTTTGCTCCCTCCCCCATCCGAAAATACCTTCCGCCGCCACTGACTGAAATGGAACACCAGCAGATTAACTCCATGGAAAATGGATTTAAAGTGGGTGGGGAGGAGTGCGTGCCAAACAAATTTGACTGCATGATCTTAGCCTTGTTCACGACCTCCTGCTGACGGGCTGCCCACTGCTGCCCAAAACGGCAGCACACACCAACCTACGTCATCGCCGGCGATTACTACTTGAACACAAATGCTGTCGATTCACGATACATATTTAGCGTACTTGCTACGATAAATTTGCTCCTACAGCTAGGTAAGTATCAGAGCTTATGGTACCTAATACCAACATAAACAGTACACTAAAATGATCGCAGACTTACTCCATATCCATCTTCGCTTCTTCAAGCTTTTCGCTTGGAGATCGTTGGTTGTTTATCGACGCTTCACGTTCGGAAATTGCCGCGTGCGCCAATTTGTGTTATCTGCTGCCCGGCTGACGCGATTTTCCGGCAGCAGCGACAGCAGGAGGCAGCAGAGGTATGACGTCATACACCGTACTCCTCCCCACATCCCATTCATCCTACTGGTCCACGCTAATTGGTCTATACGTTTTGACAGCAGTAGGCAGCAGCAGTCAGCCCGTCAGCAGGCGTCGTGAACAAGGCTCCGCCCCTCGAGACAGGACAGGTACCTGTCCTATCTCCAGACGTGAAGCCCGGTGCCTGTCCTGTCTCCAGACGTAAGGCCCGGTACCTGTCCTGTCTCCAGGCGTGAGGGTCGGTACCTGTCCTGCCTCCAGAAGTGAGGCCCGGTACCTGTCCTGTCTCCAGACGTAAGGCCCGGTACCTGTCCTATCTCCAGAAGTGAGGCCCGGTACCTGTCCTGTCTCCAGACGTGAAGCCCGGTGCCTGTCTGTCCTGTCTCCAGACGTGAGGCCTGGTGCCTGTCCTGTCCCCAGACGTGAGGCCCGATACCTGTCCTATCTCCAGATGTGGGGTCCGGTACATTCCCTGCTTCTAGTCGTGAAGCCCGGTACCTGTCCTGTCTCCAGACATGAGGTCCGGTACTTGCCCTGTCTCCGGGCCCGGTGCCTGTCCAGTCTCCAGACGTGAGGCCCGGTGCCTGTCCTGTCTCCAGACGTGAGGACCGGTGCCTGTCCTGTCTCCAGACGTGAGGTCCGTTACCTGCCCTGCCTACGTGCCCCGTGTCTGTCCTGTCTCCAGACGTGAGGCCCGGTACCTTCCCTGTCTCCAGACGTGAGGCCCGGCGCCTGTCCTGTCTCCAAACGTGAGGCCCGATATCTGTCCTGCCTCCAGACGAGAGATCCGGTACCTGCCCTGCTTCCAGGAGGCCCGGTAGCTGTCCTTTCTCCAGACGTGAGGTCCGGTACTAGTCCTGTTTCCAGACGTGAGGTCCGGTACCTGTCCTGTTTCCAGATCCAGTTCCCACTGAGCAAGGGCGCCGCAACCTTCCGAAAGTTGGTGTGGGGGGTGTGGGGGGGGGGGGGGAGAGGCATTTTCTGAAGTAGATTCTTTCCATGCAACGCCCATAGGCGTAATGCTAAAATCCGAAAATGTGTGTGTGTGTGGGGGGGGGGGGGGGGGGGGGGGCTGCCCTCTGCCCCCCCCGGTTTCTGTGTCCTTGCCACTGAGATAACCTGTTGGTATTGCATTTTATCGCGTGTGGAGCCCCGCTGCAGGCCTCCGCAGCCGGAAAACTGTACCTGGTACATATACTGCAATTCCGCTCAATAGATGGCGCTGCGAGCGTGTGCATTAAAATCCTTACGGGAAATGCGGAGAAACAACTTCAATGTACATGATAACTATGAAAATAACTATGGCTGTCAACCAGCATACGGATAACGGAGAATTCGAAAATTATATTTTCAAAAAACGTAAACAATTTATTCATGCCAAAATGTACGATATTGTCGAACAAATGGCAAAAGTGTCTCTAAAAAGAGGCCGGTGGGCACCTTCAAATTTGATTTTAAAAATTTCAAAAAAATCATGTAAGTTCATAATGCCAAAAATGGCAAAAGGCGCATGATAATTTCACTATTAATCTGAAATCTGTTTTGCATGACCCGGCCTAATGAACATGCATCGCTTGAAATGTGCTGTACTGTAACACTTTGTGAAATCATGCTGCGAGAAGAAAAAAGATGTGTTGATACCGGAGATGAAGATGCTCTGGATACCGGAGCAGAGCATTTAACACTGCGAAAGCTCTTATACCAGTCCGTCTTTTACCAAAGATTTCAAACGTACTTTCCTGTAACTCTTATATCAAACGTCATGTGTTGTTATTAGAGACCGGTGGCCAAGGACAATTCACATGTAATTTAGTAGAAATCATAAAAAGGGTAGTTCTTTTTCTTCGACATCTGTGGCGAGCTGAGACATGGTATGACACCCGTTTTCGGCCTCGCTGTATGCAGCTGTGAAGTCGATTCCTGAACTGTGTTTTTCATCAGCCAGTAGCTAGGATTCTTCTCTCTTATGGGCCGCGCGGAGAAGCCGTGTGAGTAAATTATTTTCTTAAAATCGTTCTTCGAGTCTTGCATGTTTTATGATAATTGTGTTCCAAAATTTGCCTGAAGAGTCAAATTGGAAACAAGTTTGATATTGCACGTGATCTTGTGGAAATATCTTCCTCCCCACGAGGACTGCCGAATTGAGGCGACGCTAGCGTCATCTATTGGCAAGATTTTTCGTTAAGTACGTAACGTATCAAGTATGCAGTAATCAAGTATATGAAAAATATTGAATAGTGAATTGACAGTGAATACTGAATAGTGAATATTGATTGACAATATTTGAATTATAACTTTTATATTTGAATTATCAAGTTGATCTGTGCATCCATCTGGCCAAAAACAAAACAATATTAATTGCATTCAATTGAAAGGAGTATGGAAGAATGAATCGGATACCTCAATCAGTGGATATGACCCAACAGATGATATGTGGGGTTTTTGCAAACAGATCGAAAAAGAGATGCATAGTAAGGGAACAAAATGATCTTGGTACACGGTCTCGCACACGTCCTAGCGAAGAGGGAAGTGACTCAACAGGTAGCAACTCTGCCTATTTGCGAAGGGGGACCAGCTAAGTCTTGATGGCAACTGTGTGACTGACCATGACAATGGGGTTCAATGTGACAAATGCTCCAAATGGTTCCACACGTAATGTCAGGGGTCTCCGCCCCAGCCTTCAGGGCCCTGGAGAAACACAAGGAGCTCTCATGGTTCTGTGCATACTGCAAACAAACTGTATCCAATCCAAAGGTAGAACAGTCCACTTCACTTGAGGAACTTATCGAGGAAATAGAGCAGCTGAAAAAGGCACTCGAAGATCTAGCTGGCTGCCTCCGCCAGTTGCTGAGAAGCAAAAAAGCATGGCAGAGGTCATGGAGCAAGGACCACAGACATCTGAAAAAGGCTGTGCAGGACCAAAACAGGCAGCTGGTCAAGACAGTCCAAGCACAGACAGAACAACAAAACTCTCAAGCAAGCCTGATCAAGGGATCCTATGCGGACGGTGGTGAAAACACTGAACTCCAAGATTGATTCCATCCCTAGGGAAGTCAGTACAGGTACATCAACACAGCAAGTGGCGGGAATGCTGGACGACTACATGGAAAAGGACAAGCGGAAGGGGAATGTGGTAGTCTACACCCTCCCAGGAGAGCAATGAAACAACCCACGCAGAAGCTGTGAAAAGAGACGTCAAGACATTCACAGACCTGGTCCAAGGGGAAATGAAGATGAAAGTACAAGTCACCAAATGTTACCGAGCTGGGGAAACCAATCCCAGGGAAAACTCGACTACTGATTGTATCACTGACTGATGAAGAAATAAAATGGGGCATACTCAGGAAAGCACCACTGCTAAGGAACTCCAGTGCATTTCCAATGGTTTACAGCAACCCAGACCAAACGTAGGGGGAGAGAGAAGCAGGGAAAAGTTGCGTGCAGAGCTCAAGAGGCGTCGGGGGCAGGGGGAAGTTATCCGCGCCGTGCCGGGGGTGTGTTTAGACCCCCCGCCCCCAGGTTTGTCAAGGATAGCGAAAAGACGGCGGCGCGCAGCGCCCCCGTTAGTTTTTGGCACAGCTGTTCGGGCATCAATTGCGCACATTATGTAAACAAATTACCTCGGATCATCTCAGGTCAGTGTCACCAGACCAGGTCACGTAACCCCACCTCCCAAAAAAAACTTGGTCGTACCACAGTCACAGGTTTTTGGATGATCGGTTTTTACACTTGCATGATTTCATAAGGTCATATTATATATATATTAATTATATATATAATATATATATATATATATATATATATATATATATAATTCGTTTATCTTGGATTTTTTTATATCAGCGACCTAAGGTCGGGTCAATTTCGTGACCTCCCCATTATAAGTCAATGGGGAAATATTACAATGCTTCCTATTCCAAGGATACGCAAGATATCAGTCTAATCCTTCTGGATCATGTTATTATAGGCCATTATTGATGACCTAGGTGTCATTTTTGTTCAGTGACCCCTACAGGGTCCGCCGAGGTCATCCGAGGTCACCAACAGTTGTATGCCAATAACTTTCGACATACTGGCGATAGAGAAGTGAAACCGACACCAATGTGTTGTCTTGTCGATGTACGTCTTCCCATATGCAATATGACCTACTTGGGTCACCACTTGACCTTGACCTGAGGTCAAATTTTGAAGTTCACCTAACCTGGTCAACACTAATATGAGTCGAAGAGCCTTGACGAGACAAACACGATAGCATCATAATTATTTCCTTGTCGTTATTAGGTAAGAAGCTATTCGTGAAAACTGTTTTGTAAAAAAATAGCCTTTTTGACATTTGATGAGCTCTGGAGCCTACACTATTGACCTGAGCTAAAATATGAGTACAACTTGTCGATTGCATGTTTCAATAGTTTTCCATTGCTCTTTTCCGTTTGTTCCTAGGCTATCATAGTTCCTGTGATAGGGTTTCTGGGGCGAAGTCCTAGAACTGGAAAATTTGACCTTTGATGACCTCTGGTGACCTCAATATTGGCTTTAGGGGAAACAATATCTGAAGTACTTTCAAATATGCTTGTCGAGAGCTTTCGAACGCGCTTTTCCGCTTCTTCCTAGCCCTTTTAGTTTTCGAGTTAGAGAAGGGTCTAAACACCCCCCCCCCCCACCCCCCCCCCCCCCCCCGGCACAAGAGAGATGGATGGGACAAGAGAGACTCGGAGCTATCGGAAAACGCGGAATCGCGGTCTACGTCTCAAGCAAACTGTCGGCGATGGAGCACGCAGCCGAGGTCGTCTTCGCTGAGCAGATATGGGTGCGTATCAGACTGGAAGGAGCGCAGAGTCCTAGGATTGCTTTGAAGCCAGGGTGCAGGGTGGAAAATTTGGCATAAGAATAACCATAAAGCGTGGAAAATTAAACCTAAAAAAAAACATATGATGTACTCTATGATGGCTTTATGATGGCTTTACCAAAACTCATCAATCAGAAAAATGACAATACTTTCCTACCTTATTTTTTTCATCCATTATATTAATATTAGTAATATGAGTGTTAAAGTTATAGTTATCCAATGCATCTCGATTTAGGGAGTGGACAATTCACAGTAAAACTGGAGAAAAAAGAGTGGGAAAATATTACCCACAGGGTATCGTTTTCTATTAAAATTTTGCAGTCCTAGGACACTGGAAGGAGGTGATTCACTGCTGCTTGGGTGCATCTACCGGAGCCCAGCGTCAACACCGGATGAGAGCATGCAGCTGTGCAGACTACTGGAAGAAATATCGGACGCGCGCCCATCCCACCTGCTGAAAGTTGGAGACTTCAACTCAGACTGGTTATTGATTCAACTTTGTTGGAACGATTCAATCATTATTCATTTTGGAATCTGAATGATTCAATCACCGTTCGATTCACGGATACAATTTTGAGAATTGATTCTTTACGATTCAAAGAATCAAAACAAATATTTTAATCGATTCACGTTTCATTCAACATTTAACTATATGTGATAAATTTATGTCAAATCAATACAAGTGGAAACATACACATATATGATCACTAAAACATTGTTACAGCAATAATATTTCAGTATAAATGAATGTAGCCACTGGGACTGCATATATTTGCACAATTTACCAGTATACTTGAATCGTTAAAAATCGTTGAATCTTTTGATTCAATTAGTCTTGATTTGATGCGGGTTTTGATTCAATCACGATTCATGAATACAAAAATCTGGTGGTGAATCAATTATCTTTTGATTCAAGGAATTTTGATTGATCGATACTAATTGATTCAATCAGTGTCGAATCAATAACCAGTCTGCAGTTCAACTACGGGAAAATCAACTGGGATACGGGAAAATGCACGGCATCCCGCCCACACATTCCTCCAGGCAATCATGGACAGTTTTTGTTACAACACGTGAGATCCCCTACGAGGTTCCGACACGGCTACAATCCACATATCTTGGATCTGATCCTTACCAATGAGGAAAACATGGTACAGGAACTGCAGAGTCTGCTGGGGATCGGAAACAGCGACCACGTGGTACTGCAATTCAACCTCACGTGTTACGCCACTCAAACCATGAGTAAGACCAAAAGGTTTGCACTGAACAAAGGAAACTATAGGAGAATGGCGGACCTGCTGTAAGAAGTAGACTGGGAGCAGGTTCAAGACGCCACAGTGGATGCACACTATAAGTTCTTCCGTCAACACTTCGAGGCAACCATGACGCAGTGTATGCCCAAATACACGGTGGGAAAGAAGCGCAGGAACATCTATGTGAACGCAGAGGCCATGACCCTGAAGAAGAAGAAGCAGACACTGTGGAAGAAGTACACCCGAACCCAAGTCGCCCCTGACCACCGGGCGTAAGCCAAAGTGAAGAGCGAACTCTGCAGTCTCACGAGGAAGTTGAGAAAGGAATTTGAACAGAATCTGGCGGCAAATATCAAACAGAACCCCAAGGCTTTCTGGCAATACGCAAACACAAGGATGAAAACAAGATCAGGCATAAGCGACCTCAAGTTCCAAGATGGCTCAGACGAGATGGCAGTGACCGATCTCGATAAGGCAGAAGTGTTATCATTTTTTTTTCTCAAGCGTCTTCACCAGCAAAAAAAAATATCATCAATATTCCGGGTCTCCAAGCACGGTGGGAGGGCGCGCTTCTGGATAATGTGGACGTGACGCCGGCGCAGGTGGAGAGCAAGCTGCATAATCTGCGCCCGAAATCCTCTCCTGGACCGGACGGAATTCCCCCGAAGGTGCTGCGTGAACTTGCTTCACCTCTGAGTCGGTCACTCTCCGACATCATCAGAAAGTCTCTGGATGAAGGCAAAGTACCAGAAGACTGGAAAGAGGGAGAAGTTGTGCCTATCTTCAAGAAGGGGACAAAAGAAGAGCCGTCCAACTATCGACCGGTGAGCCTAACATCAGTACTGTATAAAGTCTGTGAGACACTCATCAGGGACCAGATCATGGCACACGTGACCGAGAGTGGACAGCTGAACGACCACCAGTACGGCTTCCGCCCCATGAGATCCTGCATCTTACAGCTGCTCGCGACACTCAATGATTGGACAAAGAGATCGAAGAGAGACGCCCAGTTGATGTAGCCTACCTCGACTACCAGAAAGCGTTCGATTCGGTACCCCATCGCCGTCTGCTAAGGCAGCTGAAGGACATGGGGATTGGGGGGGGGGGAAGGTGTTGCGCTGGATCGAGGCGTTATTCACGGGTCGGTGACAGAGAGTGGCGATCAGAGACAGCAGGTCCAGCTGGGCACCAGTGCTGAGGGGCATACCACAGGGATCAGTACTGGGCCCAACACTCTTCCTGCTCTTCACCAACGACCTCCCCGGACACGTCAACAGCGGCATGAAGCTATTTGCGGACGACACCAAAATCTACGGAAGCGTCCAGGAATGGAGTGGGCGTGACCAGCTTTAGCAGGACTTCGACGCAGTCGGCAAATGGTCTGGAGTGTGGCAGATGCCATTTAACATGACCAAGTGCAAGACGATGCATCTCGGACCGAGGAACGTTCGTCAAACCTACTCCATGTTGGGAGGCCAGTTGGAGCAAGTGGAGGACGAGAAGGACTTGGGAGTCGTCGTGGACACCTCGCTGAAGTTCCGTAAGATGGCGGCGGCGGCGATCGCAAAGGCAAACCGAGTCCTCGGCACAATCCGGTACTCGTTTGAGCACATCGACCAGCAGACGCTCCCGCTGCTCTTTAAGACCCTGGGCAGACCGCTGCTAGACTGGGAACGCTGTCTGGGGCCCGTTCAACGCTGAAGACGTCCGACTGGTGGAACGAGTACAACGGCGGACGACCAAGCTGGCTCGACCAATCAGGCTGCTTCCGTGCTTTCAGCCGGTCCTGCTGAGAGCCCTGCGCCTGCCGTCTCTGCAGTACAGAAGACGGCGCGGAGACCTCATTCTGATCCACCAGCTGATGTACGGCGGCCTCGAACTCGACAAGCAGAAGTTCTTCCAGGACCCACCGTCGACGATCACACGAGGACACTCCCTGAAGGTTGCCAAACCGCAAACGCAGACCAGAGTGAGACGGAACTTCTGGTCTATCAGAGCAGTGAGCGACTGGAACGCACTTCCGGAACACGTTTCATCAGCCACGACGAACCTCTTTTCAGAACCGCCTGGACCACTACTGGGCGGACATCATGTACGATGCGCCAAGATAGGCGACCAAATACTGAAGCCAAATATGATCAAGGAAAGCGTCCCCTTTTGAATTATCCACTGATGCATACAAACAATCAAGAGATGTAAAGAGCGGGCAAGACAGGCGTCTAGTCCTCCTTATAGTCCCATACTATACGTACAAGTAAGTAAAATACCAAACGTACTCATGGAAGTCTCCCCTGGGGCATTGCGGTTCTGGGGAGTGTTACATCTTTTATTACTACCGGCGAACATTGTCAGCCGGCCAGTCACTGTATCCATAGTTACAATGTGATCATGGGGATGTGCGTTTAGAGGGAAGGATGGCTGAGGTAGAGCCTGTCATTGGTTTGCGTTTGCGCTGGTGACTTAAAGGGAAATAATGACCTTTTTCCACAAAAATGGAGTTAGCACTTGAAATCGCCAGACGAGACCAAAATATATTGTAAATTCATCACATTTTGCATGAAAACTTTCCTACCGAAAGATATTTCAAGTTAAAGTTGATAAGCGTTCCACACTTTTAACGACCGGTACTTGCAAGTACTTTTAGTCCTCATCAAACTGCGGGCTTTTCCCGTATTGCTTTTTTACGCAATGGAGTGGAAAATATATTGTGCGTTCTGCTTGCTGTGATTATATGCCCGGCGATCTTCTAAAACTAACAGCGATTGGAAAAAGTGGCAATAAAATCGGATGCTCATCGATGCACATCAACGGCGGCATAGTTAGTGGTTGCGACCCTCAATTTTTGAAAATCGATTCATTTGTTTTCAACATAAGGAGTTTTGTATAATTTGTCTGTGGCTGTATATAACACTATGCTTTATATTATCATGATTTTTTATTTTAAAAAAATCCCCAAAAAACTAACAAACAATAACACAAAACTGACAATTAATTCGGAAGCTCATCGATGCACATCGACGGCGACCTATTTAGCGTCGGCGATTTGTTTACAAAGTCATTGTCATGCTTCTCGGCGCACTTAACCATTGTGGCGAGTTGTTCCTGATTAGTATACCCAAGTCCCGCAGCAGGCTTTGTTAATGACGTCACTGGTGCAATTCTTGTGTAGCATTGCAAAATAAATCTGATTTTGAGTTGAAAGCTAATTAAAGACTTATTCAAATAGTTTGAATTTTCTTGTTAATCATTATTAAAGGTATTTTATCACTGTATTTCATAGTAGTTGACACTTCAGAAACTTATGACGTAATCATATTGTATCCAATATGCATTTCCCTCGCCTTTTGCTATTGTGGCGCAGTGCCGAGTGCTTTGCGAATACTGGTAGGGAAGGACGAATTTGTCAATGACCTTCAGGAAGTACACAAGGTACTTGTTTTGTATTTTTTTCCAAACTTACAACTTTGAATTTGGGAATAATTTTATTTAATTCTTAAATTTAAATAAAGTAATTTTAAAACCATAACGGTAGCCTAAGAAATTGTTGCTAACAAAATCAAAAGGTCATTATTTCCCTTTAAAGGGATTATACGGGTTTCCGTCCTGCAAGGAAATGCACTCTTTTGCAGTTATATGAGCTTTAAACACGTTTAAGACATATACCAGGGACCTAAATGCTCATTTAGTCCATTATTTCAGCAATTATCAGCGTTATAACTTTGACGTTTTTCGAGACTTGTATCAGATAACGAGTACTTGATCGGCATTACTGTCCACCACTTCTTCATCTTAGAATCTGCATCAAATTCGATGGTGCAGTAATGTGCGCGGCTGAGACAAAATAGTGGTTACGAACTCAGAAGCAAGATGCCGCTATCAGTATATAGTATATATGCCGCTATATCAAGACCACCTTGGCATACGTGACAATTCTTACGCTCTTTGCCATTCGGATGACGATTGTAGAAGGAGTTACTAAATTCAAGACGCTCTAGGCCAGGCAAGAAATGCCATGCGTTTAATCGTTTTTCATCAATTTTAGAGCTTTGAATTATCTGCAATTCCTACACTGGATCACAAAAAGATTATTAAATTCAATTCTTACCGGACTCTGTATTACTACATACTTTTCGTTCGGGTTTTGTGGTTTTTGTGGGTTTTTTCCTTGCGGCCTTTAGCGTTGAGAATTTGGTGGTGGCGTATTAATTTTTTGGCATGAAAATTCATGAAAAATATCGAATTTTATGGGAAAAACTAGGTAACTGCTGCTGTCGTGGAAAAAAGTTTATTTTATCACATATTGCTTATTGTGACCGGAGATATGCCATAAGTGAGGTGTTTTCATTAACATAAGAGATGACTGGCTCTGCCTCAGCCAGTACTTGCAGAAAGTACGCGGTGGCATCACCGCGCACTTTGAAATGTCCTTACGTGCAGAAGAGGTAATTTCCATAAAAATGTGACTACCGTGTGACTTCTACACCTTTATAAGTACGTTTTACTATGTAACTCAATTATTCTGGGAAAAACCCGTATAATCCCTTTAATTAATCCCTTATGTCGACGGGTACTGTCGGGTTTTGTATTGACGTATTGGTTTAACGATAGCAATGTTCGATTTCGTGAGCGTTTCTTTGAACCCTTGCCGTGGTAGCACCATGCAGATGGGATAACTTCCCGTCTGTACAGGATGTGACATGATAGTGTACTACGTTTGTGCTCGACGTGTAGGCCAGCCAGTAGGCAGGGCAGGCCCGCCGCCCGGCTTCGTGACTTTGTGGTTTGTGTCTGCGCTGCATGTTTCGTGTTGTAAAATATGTATTATGACTTAATGGGAATGAACTATCTACTTTATTTTTAAGATTGTCGACTTTTTCCGAAATACCGGTTTCAAGGTGCGTGTCAAGTTTCGAATCGTGTTGATGCGTTTGTGGTTTGGTATGTGAATGGTTGTGTGTGTGTGTGTGTGTGTGTGTGTGTGTGTGTGTGTGTGTGTGTGTGTGTGTGTGTGTGTGTGTGTGTGTGTGTGTGTGTGTGTGTGTGTGTGTGTGTGTGTGTGTGTGTGTGTGTGTGTGTGTGTGTGTGTGTGTGTGTGCGTGTGCGTGTGCGTGTGCGTGTGCGTGTGCGTGTGCGTGTGCGTGTGCGTGTGCGTGTGCGTGTGCGTGTGCGTGTGCGTGTGCGTGTGCGTGTGCGTGTGCGTGTGCGTGTGCGTGTGCGTGTGCGTGTGCGTGTGCGTGTGCGTGTGCGTGTGCGTGTGCGTGTGCGGTGTGCGTGTGCGTGTGCGTGTGCGAGTGCGTGTGCGTGTGCGTGTGCGTGTGCGTGTGCGTGTGCGTGTGCGTGTGCGTGTGGCGTGTGCGTGTGCGTGTGCGTGTGCGTGTGCGTGTGCGTGTGCGTGTGCGTGTGCGTGTGCGTGTGCGTGTGCGCGTGTGCGTGTGCGTGTGCGTGTGGCGTGTGCGTGTGCGTGTGCGTGTGCGTGTGCGTGTGCGTGTGCGTGTGCGTGTGCGTGTGCGTGTTGCGTGTGCGTGTGCGTGTGCGTGTGCGTGTGCGTGTGCGTGTGCGTGTGCGTGTGCGTGTGCGTGTGCGTGTGCGTGTGCGTGTGCGTGTGCGTGTGCGTGTGCGTGTGCGTGTGCGTGTGCGTGTGCGTGTGCGTGTGCGTGTGCGTGTGCGTGTGCGTGTGCGTGTGCGTGTGCGTGTGCGTGTGCGTGTGCGTGTGCGTGTGCGTGTGCGTGTGCGTGTGCGTGTGCGTGTGCGTGTGCGTGTGCGTGTGGCGCGCGTGTGCGTGTGCGCGCGTGTGCGCGCGTGGTGCGTGCGTGTGCGTGTGTGCGTGTGTGCGTGTGTGCGTGTGTGCGTGTGTGCGCGTGTGCGCGCACACGCACACACGCGTGTGCGCGCACACGCACACACGCGTGTGTGCACGCGTGGGTGGGTGGGTGGGTGGGTGGGTGGGTTGCGTGCGTGGGTGGGTGGGTGCGTGCGTGCGTGCGTGTTTTGGTTGGTGAACGTGTGTTGGTGATCGGATGGTATGCTGTGTCGGCTGGTGTGGGGAGGGTCTCTGGCGGGGTGATTGGGTTAAATGGAATGTTTCACCTTTGTATTGTTTTTTAACTGAGATAGCCATTATCTTTAGCCGTTATTGAAATGTCTAAATTATTAAGGTCATTTTCCCCAAAACTTATTCGTTTTTAAGCAATTGGATTTATAATTTGCAAAATGGGGTCTAGACTAGTCCCGCCGCTGATT